>JACCPG010000558.1:214854-284145 GCA_016069955.1 Drepana arcuata
ACGCATGAACGTCTGAAAGGAATTTGATAAACTTTGGCACTTTAACACTTACGATATGTACAGTACGTACAGATGTTAGTACAGAAAAAAGAACCGGGTGGCAAATTTATTTAACAAGCGATATTAGTTTCTTCCAAACGGCCACCAAAATGTGTTAATGAATGCTGTATGCGACTGTACAAAATCATTTAATCACCGCTACTTGGGAACGCAGTTGGTTTTTATTAACGACCGAATGATCGCGACGCATTCAAATGCAAAGTGTCCGATAATTTTCATCGTAATATATGGTGAGCCGTTATGGCCGCGTGGATCGAGACGCCAGCAACGCAAAGTTTGAATAGCCACTGTAAACATTGCATTTTTTTCTGAATGTAATTACAGTGATTATTTACACAGTTTTAAACTGAAGGAAAACATCGGGAACCTGCATATGATTAAGGAAAAATTCAAGGGCGTATAAATGTACAGTGTAATCGTAGTGGCAACTGTTATTTTAAACCTAAAAAGCTGTGGTGGGCGAATGGTCCGAGCTGCCTGCATCACAAACATTGCAAGTTCGGGTCTATACTGTACCAATGAGTTTTCTGAGCTTTAAGTACAGTGATTAGACACACCTAGAACTTCACGGTGATGGAAAACATCGAGAGTAAACCTGGCTACGTCGTCGTGCTTGGGTGTACGACGATGGACTCGCCATTTGCCAAATCTCCGGCGAAAGTAGGTGGTTGAAAATTCATACCATATATTCTATCATAGTACGCACACTTCTGTCTAACTACCTCTGCCTACCCCTTCGGGGAACCTTGTGGAAAGGACTGAAGAACACATGAGACAATAGAAGATATCTTAGGTTCCGTTTTATGACCCTGAAGATTTCTTAGACAGATAATGTAAAAAAAAATATCCCACACACCCAATAGTCAATATTCACCGGCCATAATTCACGACCAATCTGTATTTTTGTAACAGCTCGGTCCCCTATTGTGGTCAGTTATCGCCTTATATTCGCGGCAGACCACCCACTCACTATCTATACATACATATAATAAAATTGTAGTGTCTGTTTGTAATATTGAAATAACCGCCTTTTACTACATGCATATGAATATATATACGGTACGTACTCTAAAATAGCATTTTTTTTTTTGTCTGTCGTGTCTGTCTGTCTTTCGTTTGTTCGGGCTAATCTCTGAAACGGCTGGACCGATTTTGACGGGACTTTCACTGGCAGATAGCTGATATCAAAAGGAGTAACTTAAGCTACTTTTATTTTAGAAACTGAACAATACTTTTTTTTATTAAATTCCACACCGACGAAGTCGCGGGCACAGCTAGTCTACTAATAAAACTGGTTTGTGTACAGCCATGCTTGCGACAGTGAATTGGAGCGGTTTAATACAACTATTGTGATCATAGTTGATATTCATAATTTTGTTTTTAAAGCGTCTGTAATGGCCTTCTGTAAAACCCTAAAATGGCCAGACATTTTCCCATGTTAGTGGCAAACTAGAATACCTGATGGTAAGCGGTTACCAAATCGGTGCGTAAAAGCAATCAGATGCTGTATAACCAGCGCAGCTATTCCCGGATTCGATGGCACCCTTCAGCTTACTGCAGGAGATCAACACTAGCTAGAACGAAGTGCCATTTAACATTCAATAAGGTGGTAAACTGTCTCAGTTGAGCTACTCCAATGTTGAATCCCTTTTTCATTACATCTTCTAGTTCTCCTTATGTTTTTGTTCCCGAAGTATTCATCTAGCCGTGGTGGCCGACTGGTTCGAGCAGTTGCCTGCGACGCAAAGGTCGCAAGTTCGAATCCCGCCTGTACCAATGAGTTTTTCTGAACTTAAGTACAGTGATTAGTCACACCACGAGCTTTACGGTGAAGGAAAACATCGAGAGGAACCTGCATACGTCTGAGAAGAAATTCAAAGGCGTATGTATAGTCGTGCTTGAGTAACGGCGATGGACTCGCCATCTGTCACGTTGGCACCTAATATACCTCTGGCGGAAAGTGGGTGTGTGGGTATTACCTATACACCTCTGCCTAACCCTTCGGGGACCCTTGTGGGAAGGCGTGAGGATCTTCTTCAAAGGAATTAAATGTATTTTTTAAAAAGTGACCGTTATATGAATGGATAGTAGCTATCCCTAACGGGATATAGCTGCTATATAATAAATATTATTATTTATTATATAGTAGCTATATCCCGGTAGGTGCGCTGTAATCGAAATCTAGATATGTCAATTGCTAAAGATCAATAAGGTTATGATCACATTTGTGGGTCTCAATATTTAAGCAACAATTTAGTACAGACATAGTGAGCGTTCCTCTAGGTGAGGCATAAGAACGTCATTAAGGCGAAGTCTTGCATTTAACATTTACACAGTAAAAGAATTTACCTACCGGTCTCATTCATACAAGTCTAATATACTATATGCCTATTTAGGCCTTTTACGATCCCAGATAATGTTGAGCATAAAGTCCACTTTTCCGCAAGGGTTAGTTTTAAGTAAAACCGTAGAAGCGTGTGTTGCGAACAGATTTTAATTTTAAATCTAACTATAATTATATAATGTGCAAGAAGAGGCAGAGGAAGGCCACGTTCCAACTACCTGGATCAAATAGATCGGACTCTGAAGGACGGGAACGTTAAGAGTACTCGAAACCGACGAGCATGTATGAAGAGACTGATGAATGTGGACGAAGCGAAAGAGGTATGTAAGTCTAGAGAGAACTGGCGCTCTATACTCTCTGCCTACCCCGTTAGGGACTTGGCGTGATGATATGTATGTATCTAACTATATATATAATAACTATATTTTAAATATAACTATTATTATTATAACTGAAGTAAGGCGCGTAATAATAACAGATCAGCAAAAAATACTAGGACAGTACAAGCCAAATATAATAAAATACAAGCCTAATTGAATACAGTCGTTCATATTTGAGCTTCAATTAAATCTGCCATAAAAATCACCTGAAGCCATATTTATAACACGAGATGTTTCCGTGTCGTTATCAATAACCAGGAGGCTGGCTAACACGAGAGTCTAACTAGTCGCTAACTTGGATAAAAGCTATGCGTGGTGCACACAAAAACGCCCGCGGCCATGCGCACGCGCAGCGTCCGCATAACAAGCCTGCGGCGTCTTAAATTTTATATTTCTTTAACTATGTGTCAATCAACACCTTGTCTAGTGGAATATTAAATTTTTGTAAATATATGTTTGTAGAAATAATTTATTACATAATTTTGCATACGAAGAAAGCAACTGAATTCAATTCAATACATGCAACTAGCGTGAATGAGACTAATACAAGTTTTTAATGGTGAATGGAAGGTGATTTTGAATGAGTGTCTGGCATACGCAGAAAGAAGGCCATCTTCTCGGTAATAAATTTATATTAACCTTATTTATTATTACTCATATGTGTTTTTTTTTAAACTTATACCACTACATTAGCGTAAATGACCACGTTTTCGTGCTAATTGTGAAAAGTAAATAATAAAGAGAATGAGTGAATAAAGCTTAAGGAAACCGAAACACAATGCCAGTGTGTGGAAAAAGAATATAAAGAAGAGCGCATTCCGACTACTAGTCAGTCGATATGTGCAAATCGATCAAAAAGTCAGGTTGGGGAACATCAACAGTAAGTACTTGAAGCTGACGAGGATGTATGAAAAATTTGTGAATAAGAGGTTTACTCTCTCAATCTCTATCCTCTGAAGGACTGCGTGATAGGTGTGTACAGAAGAAATAAGCAGTGATTTATCCGGCTCGTATTTGCCGACCGTATCCCCAAAAATGTAATAAGAAAGGAATATTTGTTCGGAAGACGCGGCGGGCGAGGCAAACGCGTGTGGTCAACAGTTCAACACCGGTAGCGTGAGCAAACACGCCCGACCAAGAATTTCCTATGTTTGGCGACGGCTCCTGCCCTACCTGTAGGTACCTAAACATACAACATACCTGTATCTATGTATGTATGTATACGCCGCGTGGAACGCTACGCTACATCTTATCAGAAGAATCTACGCTACAGAAGAATCTGTTAGGTTCTTATTTTAAATCTTAATATTTTAAATTTGGAACTATTTTGATTGGATTCAAATTTTGAGACGTACTTATTTTAACGTTAGCTCATTTTGGAATTCAGATACGAGGTTGACAATTGTAACTGTGTTTCTTTTTTATTATCCTCACGTCTTTCCACAAGGGGTAGGCAGAGGTGTATAGGCAGTACCCACACACCCACTTTCCGCCAGAGATATATTTTAGGTACCAACATGACACATGGAGAGTCCACAGCCGTAATCTAAGTACGACTCAACATACGCCTTTTAATTTCTTCTCAAACATATGCAGTTTTCCTCCCGAGGTTTTCCTGCACCGTAAAGCTCGTGGTGTGACTAATCACTGTACTTAAGTTCAGAAAAACTCAGCGTACAGTCGGTATTGGAACTTGCAATCTTTGTGAATCTTTATTAGTCTCAACACTTTTAATAAAAATATTCATGTAAAATGAGTAAATATTCCATTGTATCAAAATGAATATGTTATTGTCTTAAGATATTTAAAGTTCGAAATGAGATGCAATGAAGAAGATTCTCAACCAGTTCGCTTGCTACACTATATCGCTATGGTCAAATATTATATGACATAGCGCGTTATGTATTCACAATTTTATCGTCGCCAGTGAGGCGTCGGGATCGCCACAGGACGGGGAACAGTTAATAAATGGATGAGATATGGAAAATATCTTCACAAAACTAAGATACCTCTTGTCTTGGTCTACATAAGAATATATCAATTGCCATCTAAACTCCACCTACTCTTATCTGAGTTATACCAAAAATATTTTCAGATCTTTATAATAAAAAAAAATATTACATAAAGACTCTAGACTTATTTTATCCACCTCTTAATATCAATATTTTTTTTTGTTTAACCTCTATATTATATTATATTATTATATATTATTGTTTAACCTCCATTACCATGTCCAAAGGGCTCGTTCGCTTCGTACATCCTTGACTCGATGTTATCCGATTGCCAGTCATGCACCCTAACGAACAAGAGCTTACTTTTTATACATACCCACAAATATACATGCATACATTCCATTTGTTTGTTTTGTTCAACTGTAGCGTTACGGTAGGCTTCCCCTTAACTTGCAAGTTTTCGCCTCATAATGGGCGAACTTGAAAGGATTTTTTATTTGTTTTCGCGGGAAACGCGTTAAATGTTTTGATTGGGAGAATTTGACAGACTTCTTGCTCTTTTGAATTTGAAAATGGAACGTTCTTTTATTCGAATTCTAATTACTAAGGGATTACGGAAGATCAGAATCTAATTGCCTTTGATGTAAGTTGTAATGACCTCTTTGTCTATTTTATTATATGTACAAAATGTTCTTACCTTTTGATAGAAATGGGGGTCAATAATGGACAAGGACAAGTAATGAGGAGGGATGTGGACCAAGCAGCTCAAACGAAAGAAATCTTTGTTTAAAAGAAAATATGTCAATGCTTACTAAGAAAACAACTATGATTATTTGAGGTTCTGGACCCAAAATGGGAAACGATTCCCACGTTTTGTACTGTATCTTTTTTTACGCAACAACACGAAGAAAGCCCCTTTCGCTTTTAAAATTTAAAGACCATTCCGCCTTCAAGTTGTAAATTTCTCTTTCAAGGGGTTGCCAACGTTGGAAACTAAGTTCGTAAGTGTTTCGAGTGGCGCAAGTGGAATTACGAAAATTGCCACTTGGGAACAATTTTACCGAGTGCTACATTCATTGGAATGTTTCATATAATATGGGCATTTATTTTGTTACTTAAAACATACATACATATCATGACGCCGAATCCCTAACGCGGTAGGCAGGAAGAGTAGAGCGCCAGTTCTCTCTAGACTATATACGAAAACATATTCTTACATATTTAGCTTTAATACAGTTCAACATACACGAGTAGACATTTACAGACCTCTTTCACTTCATCCACATTCATTCGCCTCACCAGACACGCTCGCAGGTTTCGAGCACTCTTACCGTTTTTATCGTTGAGTGCTCGATCGATTTCATCTAGAGATCTAGAGTATTTAATATATATGAAATATTAATATTTTTATTATGAATATTATATATGAAATATGAATTATTCATGCAAAAATTGTAACAATATTGATCTGTTTCTTTTACTAATAAAATAAATAAATAACTGACTGTACTCTATCCGCTTATAATCGGACCTATCCAAGAGTCCAGTCTCTGACAAAGTACGAGATAGACCAGTTTTTTCTGATCCGAAATCTTAATACTATTCTTATCTGACCGACGCCTGCGCATGTCGCTGCTATCTTCAAAAGCATAATATTTGGCTTTGAATTTCGGCTTAAGAAATATTTAAACAGGGAGGATTTGTTGCATAAGGGAATTAGTAATATAAGTAAGTAAGATGCATACATGCTTATTTTTAATATAGAATAGGATGCCAGTTTTTTCTAGTATAACACACATACGTACCTTCACGCTGGATCCCTGATAGGGTAGCAAGAGAGTATAGATCGCTCGCTTGTGGGTTATACATTCCCATTGGCACAAATCACTGGTGTTTGAACTTCTTCAGTAGCCTAACTTACCCACAAAACCTTCTCCTCAATGCCTCCATCCTTGGCAGTACCACCAGTTACCGACACATATTTCACTTTCTTTATCTCTGCATCTCAATATTTTTTGTGAATGAATGCCAGCCGGCGCAGATATGTTCTTGCCATCCGGTTGTAGAGAAATTCAATTGTATGCCAAATCTGTGATGAGATAAGAGATCGGACTGAAGAGCCTTCTATTGATATGTGGTATTGAGATTGGGTTCCTCAAGGGTCTGCGTGTAAGCTCTTGTGTAAACGATTATACTCTAAAAGAGGTTGAGAAAATATTTCAACTTGAAGATTTTACTTTTTCAATCCACTGTTTTGAGACGACTTCTTGTATTGTTAACAGTATTCTTCTATTTACTTAGAGATCCACATATATACTTTTCCATACATATTCATCCCCACTTACCAAACAGATCTCGCAATGCACTGTTTCAAAGGAGCTTCCTGTCTTGAGCACTCTCCCCGTTAGTTGGTAGGGTGCGAATAATTGTTTGCAGGATCAGCAATGTGTGATACTCCGAGTGCAGGTAGCGGTATCCGCTTACTTTTAGCGGGTGATGCTCGTTAGCAGCCTTTATTACCGAGTAAAGATCATAATTCATAGCTAAACGGGCAATTAAGGTGGCAATTTAGTCAAAATGCAATACCAGACCCGAACATATTAACATAAATCATGTTACCGTGACTTGCCAAAGCTTTTTGCATCACTTATAAAAGGTATTAGTTTTCCGTCTACCTCTAGATTCCTTGATAAAGAGTTCGGTATTTCTAAACGTTATTAATTCATAGATTTGTCTCTTATATCATTAGTAATAAAAATAGCTTTAATGCTAATGAGTATTATAATGGACTCGCCATTTGTCACGTTGGAGTCTAAATGAAGATCCGACGTAGATGGTGTTCTACCTCTGCCTCCCCTACAGGGACCTTTGTGGGAAGGTGTGAAAATATAAAAGGTATTATATGATTAAGAAAAAAAAATACTGCATATAGCTGATGCTATACTAACCTTCATCGCCATAGGATCATCACGCGCCGTCCCTCACGGGGTAGGCAGATAAAGTTGAGCGTCAGTTCTTGCTGGACTGACCGGACATGTTTCGCTTGGTCCTTATACATAAATCTCTTCAATAATTTAGATTATGACTGACTGAAAGATTTTGAGAGAAAAGAGAATATAACACAATCATAGCTTAGATTTCGTTAAATAAGTATGAATTGCGTTTTAAAAAAATAAGAAAAATCTTTTCATTTCTTTTATTTACACCGAGCCGTTGTCGGCCCGGCGTGATTAATCACGATAATTTCGCAACCAATTTACAACACACGCCCACATAAGAATTTCTGGTGTCGTTAACTTGAAGAAATCTTTAAAAATAAGTCTAAAGGCGTTTTAAAAAAGCCCGCCGTAACTCTAAACTTCGAAATCCGCTCGGGACGTTAATGAGGGGTAACTAACAGTTAACCTAACAAGGTTTTTAATACCAAAACCATGTACCACGTGGTTTCCAGTGCACGGACGAGGCGCCATAAATACGGGCCTGTGCGCGGGCGCAGGTAAGTCAAACGAGATCGCTCCTTTTTTAAAAATACCAAGACAAATGTAAATGCACCGTATTGACTCGAGAGAAGATTGGTTTTACCATGGGTTCGATGTAAACTCATTTCCATAATTCACTTTGGTCTTTCTCACTTCTGAAATAAAGCTCCTTTTTCGGGGCATTCTCTCCTAACAACGATGATTGTTCGTAAAGGAATTCCTTCTCAGTGTACTAAGTTATAAGATTGAAAAATGCTTGCCGTCTTGAAGGTGTTTTTTGTGGTCATACCAGATTTTGGTGTACTTTTAAGTTGTTTTTTCTGTCAGAGTGTGGACCGGGCGCGCTATGGTGTTACCGTGGGTGTTTCGCAGGGTCACTGAGGATAATAACTGTAAATTATCATCTTATTGAATACTGGACTGGTTCTAATGGGGGAATGTAAAACCGTATCCGGTCGCAAATATACATTGGACTGTAATCAGATAATTGGGTTCAAACCTCATGGTCGTGATTTCGTAATTGTCTCAAGTTTATCGCATGCATTTTTGAACTTTTTCGGCACTACATAATAGGTATTAAATCTCTTAGCGCCTTTGCTAGGGTTGTCACGATTATTAAAGCAATTATTGTTGCATTTATAGCGAAATCTGAATTAGTATACCAATAGCTTACCACAGTCCACCGCGCATATACGCTTTAATTTATTTTAGCAATGTATATATTTTATTTCTACACACAATGTGTATCCAAGAGTAAGAAAATAAGATGTATTGGTATTGTAAAAATGTTTATACAATTTTTTCTGGGCTCGAACCTGCACCAAATATTTCAGTGCAGCCTATATTAAATCATGTGTGGGGCATGAACGATTCGAGATTAAGGTTCTAACAGTGCAGCTACTACCCCGAAGGGGTTGTAGGCATAGGCATATTTGCGCCGGAGATGTATTTCAATAAGAGAGATATTATTATTCTTATCAATATCTCTGAACATCTGAAGTTCTCTGGAGATCTTATCTTTGATTGAATCTCTAATCTCGACTTTGCAGATTCTACTTTAAGCACTCGGCATCCAGGCTCTTACATTATTAGGAATTTGTGACAACCTTGTGTGTATCCTGTGAGGAATTATCTACTCCATAAAACCAATAGACAAACAACGAAAGCAAACTTTCAACACCAATCGTTTGATACAACCAGACAATCGTACTCAATCAGCCGGCTAGAGCGAGAGGGCTATATTTAATAAACGGGTGGGACAGAGACACCTGCAGTTTGCTCAGCCTTCGCAGTGCTAATGAGTGAGGTTCTAATTGTGTGAGAACAAACAAGAGTCGCCAATATACCTACAAAGTAGACGTTAATGATAAAGGAATCCGATGTCGAGATTAACTCTTAAATAATAACAATAAGAGCCGGGATGACTTACTGGTTTCAGGCACCGCAAAGAGCAAAACAGCAGGTTCAAACCTAGGTACCAATGCTTTGTTGAAATGTCGTGACGAAAACCTACTTAACAATTTGTTTGGAAGAACCTCACGCGCTTGTATCACGTTTATAGCTAAATATGTACATACATATATCTCAGGAGGAAAGTGGGTGTTATACCACCACTGCCTAGCTACCGATCTTCTAAAGTTATTCAAGTGTTAACAACCTCATGGAGACCGATGTCCACCGAGCAAATATGACTGCGATGACGACACAGCTCAACTATTTATCTTCTCTAAATCGTGACCGGGCAAAAAATGAACCTGCGACCCGCACGTTCCGAGAAACACACTTGTTAGTATCATTTATTACACGGGTCCGATATTGTAATGGCACCGAATTAAAAAATCAATTATTTGGTTATCATTGAAAGGTATCGGGAAAATATTAATTTTATTGAGGTTTTATTAATCGTTATGCAATTATAAAGGTACCGTTTGATTGGATCGATTTAATTATTTTTTTACATAAAACGATCTCCTTCCTTACATATGGAATCAGCCTTTGGAGTGTTTTACCAATTACATGATCGATCGTGTATTATCCTAACGCCTTCCCATATGCGTCCCCGAAGGGGTAGGCTGAGGTGTATAGGTAATATCATATCTTAACGCCTTCCTATAAGGCTCCCTTGAAAAGGTTAATAGCATCATAATATATGTTGCTATAATACCAGAAATATATTTAGGTGACTATGCGTCATGGCGACATTCATCCATCCATCGCCTTCAAGCGCAACTATGTTGGACGTCTTTTAATTGGTCCTCAAACTTATGCAAGTTACCTCTTATATCTTTCGGGCGGACGAACTCGCCATCTGTTACCTTTGTACCTACATATATCTTCGCCAAAAAGAGGCTGTTGTTACAACTCTGCCTACCAATGCGTAGACCCTTGTGGAACTCTCTTAACTTAAACACGAAATTAAGGAAAAAAAAAGGAAATCCATAATGGGTACGAAATAAATAATGGACATACAATTTGTCGACAACATCGAGAGGAAACCTGCATACGTCTGAGAAGAAATTCAAAGGCGTATGTATAGTCGTGCTTGAGTAACGGCGATGGACTCGCCATCTGTCACGTTGGCACCTAATATACCTCTGGCGGAAAGTGGGTGTGTGGGTATTACCTATACACCTCTGCCTACCCCTTCGGGGACCCTTGTGGGAAGGCGTGAGGATATATATTATTATTACAATTTGTTCCTACCTACTATATTTCGTATATTTTAGATAGTTTCTACATAGTTCTTCAATGCCCTAGCTAGAACTTTGCAGCTGTCATTCTTAGCAATTATAAATAATATGGCTGATGTAACCTGAATCTGTGTAACATAGTAGCCAGATAGGTAAATCCAGAAAAATCGACAGCTGATTCCCGGTACACCTTATTAAGTCTGTTGCCAAACCATAATTATCCTTCCCGAGTTGGTAATTGGGATCCATTTCGATCCTCACTTACTTATAAACACCGCCCTTGTGTAAATTTTTAACAAGAACTTTTGTATTTGCTTAGTTTTCTTTTTATTTTAGTGCTGTAAAAGAATGTATTATAGATTTTAATTTATAAGACCACGTTCCAACTCTTTAGAGATGAAAACGATCAGAAACAGCGATAGAAAGGTAACTCGGAATTGGGGATGTATAAAGAGAGTGATGATGAATAGACCGTTATACTCCCGCCATGAGGGACTCGGCGTGATGATATGTATGTAATAAATAATTACTATTACTATAAATTCAGACATCTGACTTATAGCTCGAAAGCGAATCCCAAGTTCGTGTGACTCAATTGTCTTATTTAAGCATTTAGTCGTTATAGTATGGTTATAGTACGAATTTTCTTAGTTGGGACCATTTCAATGGATTTGGAATTTATAATGAATATACTGCATTGATTAGGTGTGTTAGTTTTAAAGATAGGCTTTTGGTACATATAAAAATAATATTAATTCTTTTGTTTTTTTATTTATATTTATATTTTTTTATATACTACACGGGTAGCATAAAATCATGCGGTCTGCGGGACTGAATATTAACACCTACCATTCGCCAAAGATATAGTTTAGGTTTTAAGGTAAGCTGTCTTTGAATTAATATATCAACTATGTAACTGTTATAAATTTCACTTACATAACCCAATATTTGTCGTGATATGAAACGTAGTGACGCGCACAAGCGCTGATAACGGTTGTTATCGACGCGTTGTGGATTTGTGTTTAGGCATTGATAAGCACCTTGTACGAGCATCGATCAATGCTGTCCGGATTACGATATTGAGATTTACACAGATTAACTACCGCAATCTGACCCAAGGAATCGTTTGATGGACAAAGAGAGGTAGGGCATAACGGGTTTCCCGTTCGAATTTGGAGCTTCCCGACTGGGGCAGGACCTCCACCTTACAGAAGTCCGTAGCCAAATAACACAATTTATTGTGTTGTGTTCCTACGTGGTGAATAAGGTTTCCAGTAATGAGCTCCTTGGGGAGGGGGGAGGATTGTTACAATGTGTAGGAAGCAGAGGGATTAAACCTTATGCTGCCAACACATACTATAACACTCCGAACACAGAGTGGCAACACGCAAGTGATACTTCGGTATCGTGGGCGTAAATAGGCTACGGTAACCGTTTCCCATCAGGTGGGTCGTATGCTTGTTTGCCACTCTTGTTGTATAAAAAAAAAAACTCATAAACGCTTCGACAAATTTGATTTAATGTCTTCTGATCCCGTTTGGTAGCTTTGGCGTGGTTTAGCAAACATCCTCACAAACGTTATATGCTGCATTAATAATAATATTATACCCTGTCTTCGAATGTGTTGTCAAGGAAAATAGTTGCAATTCCTGACGGGCTTTCCAGAGTAGAGCGTTCTTAGTTCTTTCGACTTTAATTGAATATTAAACTTAAACTACATAAAACATGCAAGAAATTCTCGTCGGAAATGTATAACATGTGTATATATATTTATATTTAGAGTGACGAGTCTGTCATCACCTCTTAGACACATTGTTATAAATTGCATAGCTCCTAAGATCTCAGGATGTCGCTGAGCTAGCAGTATGAACTTCCATTTGTATCATCCCGCTAGAACAAACAGGGAAACTATCAATACATACCTGTCTACATAATACCACTGGTATGGCAATCTTACCATACCTTAATATACTTACTACTACTATAGGTTACGGTTCCCGCTTAACCTATAGTAGCCTCCGTTGCCAAAAAAAAATTAAAAGTGCATCGCACATTTTTGGCGTTATTTTATCGGCTTTCGAAATGATAGTATCGAATATCGATATGGAGCTGATAAAACCGAAAATAAATATTAAGCAGATATCTTTTTCCGTTCTATACACAGTTATTACACTTGTTATTTCGTGCAAGTAATAATAATAATATATGGCGTATATAAAGCCGCAAATAATTTATTTACTAATTAATCTAAAAATAATATTATTTAAAGGAGTTGTAAACTTTTTTGTATCCAACATCAAAAGATGAAATCTGTTTCGGGGAGTGCAGGCTCTCCGACTAATTTAGCCATCTGTGGTAATACCTACTATATACTATAATACACATAAAAATGCGCCTATAATTCCCGCTCTAACCTACATGACTTGAGTTGATTAAGTAAGTACTCCGTTTTACTATGGTAAATTTTATATTATAGTTTTTGAGTCGACAAGAACATATATTTTTACATATATATTTAGGGGAGACGTCCGCCACGAGTATCCTTTCTTCCCCCACCTCCCCGTCCAGGTTTTCCCTGGAGAGTGCAGCATGGAATACTTCAAGAAGTTAGTGATAAAACTAGTGATGGATAGCGTCCATAGGCGACAGTTCTACCAGGAGTACCGCACCTTGATTGCCAATAAAAAAAAATCATAATTATATGCTTAACTGTTTTATTCCTCAATATATAAGATACATATTGCCGATAACGGGCTAAGCTCAACGCCGTAGCATGTTTGCCACTGACATATTTAAAGATATTCTTTTTAATAATTAAACGATGCCTTTTAAAGCATCAGCTGATATGTCAAACATAATTAATACTTGGTTCTTTTTCACCATCCATCGAACCTGCGACTGCGATGTCGTGCATCAATTACACGACTTAAAGGGCCTTAATTGCTCTTATCGTGGCATCTGTAGTTGTCTCAAAGACTAATGTCAAAGGCGAGGTCCGGTTTCGTTAGCAAAGCATGTGTATGAATAATTATTTATTACTAGAAGCGGTTATTTTGCGTATCGATTTAAACGAATAGGGATCTCAGATTCGACATGTGTTACATTGGGCACCCGCCTAAACACCTGACAGTTAAGCACCTAAGGTATTCCACATACGGCACCTAGCTATCGCAGGCGCCCTTAGTGGGATAATTTATGCAACCACCGGATCATTAGGTAATAGGTATGGGACGTTTATTTTTTTATTAACATTTTCAGCTTTAGGTAACGACGTGTTTGATCTTATTTTTCCAGAAACATTTTTTTCAAAAGAATATGTAGTTAATGACTTTGTTGTACATATATATGTATGGAATACTAGATTTTCCCCACGGTATAAATCGCTATAAATCTCTATAGATACATGTTAAACATAAGTTACTCAATAGCTCAATTTCAATTCAATAGCTGTCTGCCCGTGAAAATCCCGTCTAAATACTTAGGTCCTGTTAAACGGACAATATTTTTATAAATTATTATTTTATAGATTATAGAGCCGTGGTGGCCGAGTGGTTAGAGCAGTTGCCTGCGACGCAAAGGTCGCAAGTTCGAATCCCGACTGTACCTATGAGTTTTTCTAAAACTTAAGTACAGTGATTAGTCACACCACGAGCTTTACGGTGAAGGAAAACATCGAGAGGAAACCTGCATACGTCTGAGAAGAAATTCAAAGGCGTATGTATAGTCGTGCTTGAGTAACGGCGATGGACTCGCCATCTGTCACGTTGGCACCTAATATACCTCTGGCGGAAAGTGGGTGTGTGGGTATTACCTATACACCTCTGCCTACCCCTTCGGGGACCCTTGTGGGAAGGTGTGAGGATATATTATTATATATTATAAATTATTATTTTGTTTTCAGTAACTACCGTAGATACCTACGAACCTATGCGTTCGGAATTTTTTTTTTACAAAAAGATCTTAATAAATTTACCTATAATTCCATTTTATAAACTCTTTGGAACCCACACATCGTAATCTTTATTTGATACATCGACCATTGTTAACATGCTATGTATGTTTAACACCTATTACATTGGTGGGTACATCTAAAAACAAGAATTTAATCATCTCGCACCGAAAAATCCAACATGCTATATAAGTCAGGGCTGTCACTTCAGCTAAACAAGGTAATTGATATCAGGGAAATTCCTTGAAGGGTCAGTCCGTAATTGCCTGCCGCGGGCGACTGTCCACACGCCCCATTGACCGGTTAAAGCCGGTATGTAGGGTCGTCACACATCTGGGACTAAATTGTTAGCAGGTAAAAAAGCATTGCCCTTAGCTCCCTTTTTATAACAGCTTTCAGTATATTAGGTACTTGAACTTACTATTAGTAGCTTGATATAATTCGATCTTCATTATTATTAATTTTATCTCCGTTAAGTTGGCTGCAATGACCCAATATTACCAACGACCACAATATTATTATGTTTTTATTATATTACACACGTCCACAACAATAGTTAGGTTTAGTTTTTTCTGTATAGACACAGCCTTAAACGTAGATAAAGTAGATATTGTTTTGAGTAATCCTTACGCATAAATATAATAATAATAATAATAATTTATTTGCCATAGTAGAATTTACATACACAAATTAACACATGACATGTAGGATAAAGCGGTGATTAATGGTACAAGATTTATGTGTATTTCCGCAGATGACTAAACTAGGCGGAGAGCCTGTAATATACACACCTGCACTCCCCGACAAACAGATTTTTATGTAAACAGATTTCAAATTCTTAAACTATTATTATTTTAGACATATAAAGAAAAAACTAACTCCATTTGACGAAAATGATTTGATTAAATGTTTAGGTGACAGCCCTAGCCGCACGTACAAACGGTCCAATGCACGCTATTACCTGTCCCGATGTAAGAATCACCGTATACGACTTTACCACGTTTTCAAGTCGAGAAGGTATGCATGTACGAATTAACAACTGGGAATTGACAGAAAGGAATAATTAATAATCACAGTGCACAAAAAAAAACAAAATATTTTTATTTCACATAGGCCTAGATATTTATAAAACGTTGAAAAAGGTGCACGGTTCGGGTTGGTCGTTTCCATGGAGAAGAACCGGCAAGAAACTCCATGGTTACTCTTTTCAAATCATTAGGTAGACAATAATAATATTTTTATGTTACAGCAATAATACTTAAGTATGGAGGAACAGCGTAGGCCCGACAATACGTCGTTGCTTACTATATAAAAGCAATAATAAAATGTATCATTAACTTGAATATTTCCAGTGAATCCTCACACCATTATATTCGTTAAAAGAACCTTAAAACGTGTATATATAAAACGATATTCATAACAACTGACCTTGAAACTGCAATAGTTACTAGTACTTCGTCGACTCGTGTTGGGCAGAGTAACTGTGCAGCATGAGGGACTTACCACAAAAACAATTCACTACCTAGTACTGCCCTACCCGAGAAACTCAAATTTTAATTCCTTTGCTCTGTGCACGACTGACGCTTCTAATTTCTTAAAAAAAAAGTTTGACACCCCTAACGCCATTGATTTTTCGCAAAGCTCTGAAGTATTCCAACCATGACAATTATTACGAAAAAATGCCGAACAAAGGTAGTTCAAGGTAAATATTTTCCCATATAAAAATACTTGAAATAATTGGGGGTCACGTAGAGAAAGATGATGTGAATTGGGGAATCTGCTACCCTCGGCTGTAAACACACATCCAAGTGGGCTAAACTGATTCCGACTTATCCAATTACGACCCTCGCTAACTGAGAACACGTGGATTGTATTCTGGCATCGTTCGAGATGGCACGAAACGAGAGACATATTTTAACGATACTATTTACTGATGACTTTTATATATATACATAAGTAACATCATCACGCTAAGTCCCCACTTGGGAGTGAGAGAGAGTAGAGCGCGAATTCTCCCTAGATTTACAGACCTCTTTCGCTTCATCCACATTCATCAGTCTGTTCATACATGCTTGCCGGTTTTCAGTACTATTGATGTTCCCTTATTTATTTCGTATTAAAATTAAAAAGTATATTCAACGCTATTACCATTTTTGGGTCTGATTAAAATAATTCGATTTCGTAATTGTCTATCGATCGATTGTTCGAAATGAATGAACTCTATTAGGCCACAGAATAGGACCCCTAACAAAATCACAGTAAGGTGTCGACATACGAAACGGTCTATTGGCTGCGTAATAGCTGGATGAGATACGTTACTGTTCAGATTAATGTAACCGGAAACTGAATCGATTGTCATAAGAGGGGTAGTAACACAGGAAGAGATTTTTTTATTACGTGTTAGTTTGGGTCTAATTCTTTTAACGCTAAAAGGTATAATCTTCAAGACTAAAAGAACAATAATATTACGGTTTTGAGGGTTTCTAGGAGTAATAGCGCCGACTTTCTGCCTAAGTTTAGTAATATTTTACTGTCAAATTGTGTGATATGTGAATATAAAATTTATTTATTTTATTTATTTATTTAAAGTTTATGCACAATTTCAGTACAATGGTGGACTTAATGCTAAAGCATTACAAATCAAGCAAATTTACTGTTTAGGACCTAGGCTAAGAGCCTTTCTATAATACGGATTCGATGCCCGTCAGCCAACAGTTATTTGAATGTTGCATGTGTATTTATCACTCTGTATAATTACATTATCTACATGTATTTACTGACTGAGCTACGATAAATTTCATGTAGTCCGGTAGGTTTTTGGACTAAAAACATTGGTTTAGTTGTCCTCCGTACGAGATGAAATTAAACTAACTGTGCTTTCTTTGTTGCAGGAAAAGTCCGGCGAGCCTTATTCCGGTAAATTATCAGTGAAGTCGGATTTAAGTCCGGTTTTTGGTAAGTCATAATTTATTTTTTTACATCGATTCTGTATCATACTGTTTCGCAAAACCACTGCCGGTTAACGTGGGTGTGATTGCAAGCATGAAGAAAGGCATGTAACGTTGGTTTGGATATAGAAAGAATGAGTGAAGAAGGATTGACGGCTCAAATATCCTCACGCCTTCCCCAAAAGGGTAGGCAGAGGTGTAAAGGTAGTAGCCACACACCCATTTTCCGCTAGAGATATATTTCAAGTGCCAACGTGACAGATGGCGAGTCCATCGCCGTCGACACAAATAGACAATATAAAGTACGAGTACATTAAAGTTTAGGCAGTGACTGAAGCAGATTCCATCAGATCAAAACGCCGAGAGTACACGGAACTAACGAGCATATACAAAGAGTGACGAATGTAGATGAAGCCAAAGCTGTTCTTGATTGTCAAAGCAAATATTTATATCGAAAACCATAATCCAAATTATAAATTTAGTTCCGATTCCTGGTTATACTTATTTATTTATAAATAACGATTTTAGTAATTTATTCGATTCTATAAATCTATTCATTAAATACAAATCGTTCGCTATTGATGTCAAATTGATTACTCGTGCGAAGGTGGGAATTATCGACCCGTGGCCTTACTCGGCCCATTACCTGAGAATTATGTATGTTTTATCGCCAGCTTATAATCATCTGTCACAATCGTTACAATATTTTCGTATAATTTCATCTTGCTCCTCCTACGACTAGGGACAAGAAGGGTATCGATAAAAATATCGATACATATAAATATATATTGTATTTCCGGTATTGGTGATGGTTTTAAAAATAATATTACAGTTATTGATGAAAATGCTGTATGTCCCTGCTATTGGTGGATATACGCATATCAGAAATTGTATTCCTAGCACACACTGTATAATATGTATACTGTTGGCATATCTTAAATAAATAAATAAATAGAATAATTATCTTTGCATTCTAGTGGATTTTTTTACATTGTGGAAAAATTTACATTGATACATAAGAAGTTAATAAGGGAGGGCCTACGCCCTTGTTTGACATTTAGGGGTGAAAATAAAGACTGTATATAAGGTTAACCTTAATATATCTCTAGTGTTAAAAGAGTGTTTGCTACGGCAGTCTACCCTTGGGTTAAATATCTACATAAAATCTTTGTATAAATATCGAACTCCACAAATAAGTGCCAAAGTTTGACATTTATTTACTTATAGGCATTCGCAACTCAAATTGACAAGTATGTCTCCTTGTAGATTAAAAGCACTTAAAAATAAAAATCCCTTATCGACACAAGACAGCGAGAGATCATTCTGTAATATATATTGTCAACTGGCCGAGATACCGAGTGTTATTGCACAATATTTACATTGTTTATCGCAGATGGATATGTCGCAGGAGCTATCCATTCACCGTATTATCACGTCCTCGTCATTGTAACAAGATAAAGAGACATTACCATCAATCACGTTAATCTCCATTTATAACATGTCCCAGGACTAATTCGACTGCTTTTATCGATAACGCTTCTCGCGTGCCCATCGACATGTGTCCATCACTATCGTCTGACGCCTCGTTATTTGTTGTTATTAGTGTTGTTTTTTGGTCTTTTTTTGGACCTCGGGATGTTTTCGAGAACCGGTCCCGGGTTCTAATCTGATCAGTTCATCACGACCCGGCCGTGTACCGACCAAACCAGAAAAAAGTAGTATAATGCAATCCACAATGAGAAACTCAGAGATGCGATTGGTATTTTTTTTTAATTCGCCTATTCTTCAGGTTATTGACATTCATCGGGTTGTAGGTTAAAAAGGTTTTTTTTTTATTGAAAATATTAAAAAGCTTTTGGGTTTCGACAGACATGTTGTAAATATATATAAAGCTGTAAATATCCGCGTAACATCACGCCAACTAAGTTAGTTGCCAGAATGCCAGAAGAATTGGCAATGGGGCGAGTTACCACTTGCTTGAAGTGATGTGCGGCTAAAGAGACGGATGAAGAATTTTCAAATTAAAACTTAGATTAAAGTTTGTTAATACATTTTCCGCGTTATCAAATACATATATTTGCCTACACCGTAAGGGGCTCGTCGTGAGGATACGTTGGAGGGTATGTATGTAATAAAAAAATTGTGTACCAAAAATAAATGAAATATCTCTCTGTGAAATTCATGTCCGGAAACGCCTATGATTCATGGAGCAATTTTTTTTAATAAAAAGAAATAGTTTTAGGATTTAGATTATTAAAATAAACCACTTAGCAATCAAACTAAATCTGTCGAACATTTATGAAGAGACTGATGAATGTGGATGAAGGGAAACGTGTCTAGAGAGAACTGGCGCTCTACTCTATATGGCTACATCGTGAGGGACTCGGCGTGATGATATATATGTTTGGAGTTTTTTTAAACACATGCAAACATATTAATTAACTATTTACATTTAAAGGAGATTTCCCTTAAAGATTAATTTATCTGACAAATTAATAGCTTTCTCTCGTATATCTCAGGTCGCCCACCATACAATTTACAATGAAAATATGGTAATTAATAGGATTTATGGCATGTGATAGATTTGACTCCACATAATTGTGATTGTATCCGGTCCCATAAAAAAAATATTCGATCTCGTCTTGGGAACTGTGCTTTTCAACGGAAATATTCCAAATGTGTTTTCAATTACAAATTTTAACAAGAACAGTATATTAACTTGTCTGGTCTTCTGGCACGAAGAGACCCGGTGGCCGAGTGGTTTAAGTACTAGTTCAAACCCCGGCGGTCTGTACTCATGAGGTTTTTCTATACTGAAGTGAAATTTTCTCTCTCCGTAAAAATTTACACAGAAGAAAACATTCCGAGAAACCTGCATACTTGTGAAAAAGAAATTCAAAGGCGTATGTATAGTGCTTGAGTAACGGCGATGGACTCGCCATCTGACACGTTGGCACCTAAAATATATCTCTGGCGGAAAGTTGGTGTGTGGGTATTACCTATACACCTCTGCCTAATCATCGGGGACCCTTTTGGGAAGGCGTGAGGTTATATTATGAGGTATTCAAGCATGAGCGTAAACGTAAAGCGTAAATTTTGATACTATTACAACTTGTATACTTGTAAAATTCCTAGCTAAGGACGATTTAGAAGTAGGTTAGGCTCATATGAAGCTTAGAATTTAGATCAAAATGATCAAATGAATATCTGAACTAATTTACTAGTAGCTGCCAATTCGAATTTCGAATTGAAATTTCGCGGAATGTCAATTTCCTGTCAGAACGCCCGCGCATGATCTAGATACGAGTGTCATGGCGTTTTTTGGTGAGAATCGCGCATCATAACGCCTTAAACTTATGTCTATCAGTTAAATATTGAATTAATACTTTGCTTAAGATCTACACGCTAAGTATGTTCTGTAACAAATTCTTATTGTTTAAAAAAATTTTGAAATTATTTTGGTCGTCACACTCAGATATTAACTATAGCGTCATCATACTGGCAGGAAATAATCATTCGAAAATAGATTCAACTTGCATGTCAAATATAAGAACATTTGATTTGACGTTAGTGTGTGTAATATGTTCGTGATTGTATCGTATTTAAACCTGACGTTAGTGTGAGTGGGTCGTTAGTGTATGTGTGTATATCACAATATAAGGAACTGGTGCGGATCCGAAGATGAATATTTCATGGTATATATAATACATCATCACGACTTCCCACTACGTTCTCCCAAGGGTTATGTGGAGGTGTATAGATACCCACACACCCACTTTCCGCCCGAGATATGTATTTTCGGTGCCAACGTGACAGATGGTGAGTCCATCGCCGTAACACCGTAGCACCACTATACATACGCCTTTGAATTTCTTCTCAGATGTATGTTTTCCTTCACCGTAAAGGTTGTAGTGTGTGTCCTTAAGTTCAGAAAAACGAATTTGTACTGTTGGGATTCCAACCTGCAATCTTTGTTTAACAAACAACTACTCGACCGACTCGGCCACCACGGCTTTTTTTCATAATATAAGTTAGTTAAAGTTCTAGCATAATTATATATTATATTTTTAAGTAACTGTAGTCAGAACATTAAATATTTTTATTCGCCATAATACAACAATGTAACCAAATTTAGATGCAATAAAGTTACGGTAAATTAATTTGATTTAGAAGTTAAGATTTTCACAGATAAGTAATTTTTCGTACGTTTATGTGCTTGGAAGCAATTATATAGTTATGATTTAAGATATACCGGTTTTTAATTACTCCCGTGTTATTGTACAAGGGCTGGCGATATAATGTTATGGAAATATTTATGACGTTATTAAATATATAATTCAGTTCCCTTTTTTTTGTATATTTTACCTGCTTCCGTCAGAGAGCATTGAACTTTTAATGGTACAAATATTATTTCCATTCGAGTAGGCAGAGGTGTACTAACACCCTCCATTCGCTGAAGCATTCGAGCGGAATAACGTCTTATAATTTCTTCTCAAACGTATACAGGTTTCTCGTTAGGTATCTCGGTGTTTTTTTCATCGTAAAGCTCGTGATGTGATTAATCCCTGTCCGTAAGTTCAGAAAATATCATTGGTACAGTCGGAATTAGAACTTGCAATCTTTGCATTAAAGGCGTCTTGAACTACTCGGGAACCAAAGCTCTTACTAACTTTATTTTAAACTAGCTTATGCCCGCGGCTTCGCCCGCGTGGAGTTCGAAAAAGAAGCTTTGGAATCGGTTCATTCGTTATGCCGTGAAAGAGCATCATACATTAAAATATAAGAACTTAGATTTTTTCAGGATAAAAAAAATTTAAAAAAAAAGAGCCGTGGTGGCCGAGTGGTTCGAGCAGTTGCCTGCGACGCAAAGGTCGCAAGTTCACCTCTATTCACCTATACACCTCTGCGTACCCCTTCGGGGACCCTTGTGGGAAGGCGTGAGGATATTATTATTATTATTATAAATTATTATTATTTATAAAACATCTATAAGTGTATATCTTGCACCACACACACAAGTGTAAAAAGCTCGTTAATCTAACGACGAGACTTTAATTGTGTACGCATATCAAGTTCCAATTAGAACTTGGCTATAATGACACAAAATACGGGTACATATACGACGGAGTGAAAGGGACGGATAGCCTAGTCCCTGCGAGTGAAAGGGACGGGGAATGGGTACTATGCTACTTTTTGTTTAGGAATGAACAGACATGTTCATTGTAATGTATTGCATAATGTTCAGGTGCAAAGAGGTAACCGAATTGGCTGAAGGTTGAAATAGTGATAGCTTATATCTAGGAATAGGACAAAAGCTACGTTTCCTAAATTTTTTTAATAATAATATAATAATATATCCTCACGCCTTCCCACAAGGGTCCCCGAAGGGGTAGGCAGAGGTGTATAGGTAATACCCACACACCCACTTTCCGCCAGAGGTATATTAGGTGCCAACGTGACAGATGGCGAGTCCATCGCCGTTACTCAAGCACGACTATACATACGCCTTTGAATTTCTTCTCAGACGTATGCAGGTTTCCTCTCGATGTTTTCCTTCACCGTAAAGCTCGTGGTGTGACTAATCACTGTACTTAAGTTCAGAAAAACTCATTGGTACAGTCGGGATTCGAACTTGCGACCTTTGCGTCGCAGGCAACTGCTCGAACCACTCGGCCACCACGGCTTAATAATTTATGTTTTATTTAATATGTATCCACATATTCCTGATACATGTCCGCGAAGGGATTAAGGTGCCAACGTGACGGATGGTTATTCTGTTGCCGTTTCTCAAATACGACTTTGAATTTCTTCTCCAACGTATGCAGGTTTCGGGATTAAGTTTTCCTTCAACGTAAAGTTGTGATTAATCACTGTACATAAGTTCAGAAGAAAATATTGTATCAATCGGGATTTGTACTTGCAATGTCTGCGTTGCAGGCGACTCCTCGACAGGCGCGGCTTTTACGTTACATTTTGTTACGTAAATGTTTATCATAGCTTTATCGAGCCTTTAGCAACATCAAAATATATTAAAGACGAAAAGTAGGTACCCGCAGGGGTGCTATAGCAACACCCCTCCGGGGGCATTATATATATATATATATATAATGAAAGTGGACGAAGCGGAAGAAGTATGTAAAGATCGTAGCAAGTGGAAGAAAGTGGTCTCTGCCTACCCCTACGGGAGGCGTGATTATATGTATGTATGTATGTATGTATGTATATATGCGCTTTTCTTATTATTTAAACCAAATTTAGGATGATGTCGAAATATTCTCAGGGAACCTTAGTATTTCACCTTTAAATGTGAAGCCTTTGTACGATTTCCGCTGAGGCTGAGGCTCCACCTTCTACATTGTCCTATGTACTTCTTTCGGTATAATATAATTGTCCAGGTCTACGTCGATTTAGTCTTATCATGAGCATGCTGTGATGATAAGCGGTTACCGCTTGACGCTCGCAACTCCAGCATCATCACTGGTCACCTGCATGCATTTAAATTAAGAACGTGTTTTCTCTCGACGAGGACCGTTTTTGTCACAACGTAAATTCGATAATTGGTCTATAGGGCGACCTGGTCCGGCTCTGCCATCAATCATGCGCAGAAAAAAGGTTCTGTGTTTAATTTTAGTGTGAAATTAAATTAGGTGTTGTGAGATGTGTTCTCGGAACGCGCTGCTTACTATATTTATCATAGTATCATATGGGCTCTCGTGTTACGGTGATGTGTTTTTGCAACGTCGTAAGTTTTACCGTCGTAACGTTATTTATGTCCTTAAGTACAATTTTTATAAATTAAATCTCCTTCGCCTCTTAATGGTGCGTTTTAAATCTCTGCTTTCGAGTTTAATGGGAGATGGGAATTGAAAGGGAAATGCTTTTATGGAAAGAAAATATGTTCACGCCTAATTGAAAGGGTTGGCAGAGGTGTCTCCTTTTCACTGAACCTGTATTAAATCCTCTGCCTACCCCTTTTTGGCCGAGCCATTGGCAATAATTTATATCATAAAAATTTTATTTACATCAGGTCCTCTTGTAACACTTATTAAAATCCCAGTATATATATATATATATATATATATATATGCTTTTGCTTTTATATACTGAATTTTTGACTGATTTAAGAATTAATGCTTCGCTGATATATATATATATATATATATATATATATATATATATATATCAGCGAAGCATTAATTCTTAAATCTCCCAGCGAAAACATGGCGACCGCTTACCATCCAGGTCGAATAAAAAAAACAAACGCAGTAGTCAGACACCCACTAGTGTAACTTTCACTACTTCATACAGCATTATGTACATACATACACACAAACAAACATACAAAATTGTGTGTTGTTGTCGTTACTGCACATTACATGGGGTTTGAGCGCTCGGCTATGTGTCAATATTTGGTTAGGTCACCCTACAGAGCAGACCTACCGCGGAAGGCCCTACGTGTTAACCGATTATGTACTTTAAGACGCATGGATTAGTTTCGTTTTACAAGAGTAATAGGTTTTATAAAATTCTATTCGAAATTTGAATCGTTTTCTAGAACACTTGCAGCGTCCTGTATAATTGTTTGCGGATGTTACGAATGAATGAAAAAGGAATGAAAAATATGCATGAGGCTGATGAGCTAAAATTTACCTATATGACTTAGACGTAGAAATATGTTTCTATTTATATAAGAATGACTTTTGCGGACATTTTGAAGGACCGGCTAAAACAGTTAGGCTTGTCAAATATTAATGTGACATATGATAAAAGAGCCTGTCTGGCAAAACAACGCTTAGTTATGTTAAAAATGTTATTTTTAAATGTAGCAAATGGTATCTTAAAAGATAATATTCGATGCCAAAGTTGAAATGTATATTTTTATACACATTGGCACGATGCAATTTCGTGAAACCGTAAAGATATGATTGATTATCATATCGAAACGAGTAAAAACATTCACTATCTTGAAGATAAAAGGCTTGTTTCCAAAAAAAACAAATTGACTGACATTCCAATTTAGCTGGGTTCTATTGAAAAAAAAAACTGATGGGTTAAGGGAAAACCAATTAACACAGCCATCGTAGATAGGGTAATTAATATCTAGGCAAAGATAAAGACAAATAGTTAATGTAAATGCTATTTTTGGTCTTCTTAGTAAGCTTATTAAACTAACACTATTGTTTATAGAGAAGCTAGAGACGAAAAAAATATTTTAAGTATTAGTTCTATATTTGAAAAGAAATTTAAATTAGGAATCCTTAGAACGTCAAGTTTAATGACGACCTACGAACGAACGACACCTACGAATTATAGCTCTGCCTTCCTCTTCTTTAACTATTAATGAAGACGAGTGCCTGATTTCCTTAATTAAAAGGTGAGTAGTTCCTAAAATAGAAATTTACTATCCGTACATTAATACCGTTCGTTATACAGAACCCGTCGATTACTGTTATCTTTATATAAATAAATAATAATAACTAGCAAACTTTGTGTTGTATTATAAATAATAATAAGTTCGAATCCCGACTGTACCGATGAGTTTTTCTGAACTTAAGTGCAGTGATTAGTCATACCACGAGCTTTACGGTGAAGGAAAACATCGAGAGGAGCGGCGAGATAGAGAGAAGAGCCTGAGAATAAATTCAAAGACATGTATATGTGGACTCATGTTGGATTAACGGCGATGGACTCGCCATCTGTCACGCTGGCACCGTGAAAGTGGGTGTGTGGTACTACACACCTCTGCTTCCCCTTGTGAGGAAGCGTGATGAAGGCATGATATATTCATGCCATATTATGTATAATAATTTCTTAAAATACCTCGAAATAGTATTACAAACGCGCAGACTAGAGTAGTGTAGCACAGAAGGCACAAAAGGTGTCTGTAGTGAGCGCAATTACGCTGGAAAATGACTTCTTGGAGCGGTATAATTTTGCCGTCTGCGGCTGTAGCCGGCCACCCGCCCACTGCGTCTACAACTATTAAGTAATCTGTGCGTCTCCTGTTTTACATTACTATGTACTTACCTAGTGTTCGGTAAATTGATAATGTTTGTTTGTCAGACTTGAAATTGAAAGATTGGCGAATTAAAGTTCAGCTGGGTAATCTTCGACGGGCTGAATGACAAGGAGTCAGGGCTGCCAAGTTTTATTCATTTTGTAAAATAACTATTATCAATACCTACTGAATAATAAAATTTGGTGTTGATTTGCAATCCAAAAATCTGTTTCTTCAATGCATAAAAAAAAATTCGATACTGATAACATAAACACAATAAATGATATATATATATATATATATATATATATGATCAGGCTAATCCCCGAAGCGTCTGAACCTATTTTGCAGGACTCACTGGTACAGATAGCTATATTACGTTTTATATTATAATTATTTACTATTTGTTTGACATTATCATTTATTAATTTTTTGTTTGACAGGTAAATTTGAGCCGCACCCAGCGGCTGGATTCAACATGGGCTACCTCGTTACACCGTACCCTTATCCCAATGGTGGGGCTCATCCGCTGCCCGTGTCTATGGTAAGCTTTTTTTTTCAGTTATATAACACTTACATATTACATTAGACTAATAGTACTCGGCCGCAGTATCTGCCAGTCAACCTTTTAATGGTGCGGAGAAGAAACACTAAAGATATCATCTTCCACAAAAGTTTTAAAAACTAAAATATATATGGATATTTGATTACGACGAATTTAGAGGCTTTCTTTCGTTTACATCAAGGGACAAAATTCTGCGTCTACGGACTTGCCATCTCTCTTTTCATCTTATATTTCAAGCAAAATTTTGTTGTTACAACCTACCCCTTTCGAGGACTTTATTGCAAGGCGTGGAAAAGAAAACAACATTCAATGTCGCTGTGCTATAAATATCGATGTTCTATAAATCTATAGAATGCTATAAAAGTCGATAATATATCGCAAACACTGATTATTATCAGTGAAAACGGAAAGAGATGGTAATCCAATATCTTGAGGTGACACCAGTGTCCATCTCCAACACGATAATGTGTTATCATTGCAGTTTTTTGTTTTAAATATCCTATCTACCTTATACTTGTTGTAAAATAAAACATTTGAGTAAGTTCCCTAATATATATATATATATATATCTACACGCCTGCCCACAGAAGTCCCCGAAGGGGTAGGCAGAGGTGTGTAATGCTCACACTTATATATGAGATGAAATGAAACTTTCACACTTTGTGAAAGATAAATATATAATATTTTCACATTTTATGTACAGAGTTAATATAACTACTGCGTTGCGGTTTCATCTGCGTAACATCTTATTTTTATGAATTGTAACATTGATTCTCCGCTCTAATTGATCCGTATGGTGTTATACAGCCTATAATAGCCTTCCTCAAATCGGATTTGATTAACGTGTTCAAGCAAAAAAAACTCATTTTTCCTATATAATATTAGTAGGTATAGATCACGGCGATCGACTCGCCATCTGACGCGTTGGCACCTAAAATATATCTGTCGGAAAGTGGATCTGTGGGTACTACTTAATACATCTCTGCCTACACATTCGGGGACTCTTGTTGGAAGGCGTGAACGTATATGTACATACTAGCTGTCACGCCCAGCTTTGTCCGGGCGAAAATGTTAAACTTCCTGAAACACGATCGCAGCCCAATCGCAGCGTCATTTATCGGGTCCAATTGTGATGTAAGCTATCCTATCTTTCAAATTGGATCAAACTGCACATGGTGTGCGAATTTGATTAAAATCAGTTAAGTAGTTTAGGAGTACATCGCGGACAAACAACGTGACACGAAATTTATATATATTAAGATTATTATATTATTATAATGGTATAAAAGCTGGTGACCATATACGCACAGCATGACCATAATATGAGCCGTGGTGGCCAAGCGGTTCGACTAGTAAAGATGCAACACACTATCAAAGTACCTATACATAATAATAAATGGAACAATTGAATCGCTTTCTTACATTATTACAGACATTAAAATAAATTCCTTATATAAATAATACACATTACAAAAAACTAATTACATTTTTATTGCGCTGTTGTTTCTTCTAAACAATTTCATCTCAATGTTATCTTTCATACAAAACTCATGGAGAAACAATCAGGATGCGAACATGCAATCTTTGCGTTGCGATCGACTTACTCGAAACACTGCCACTACGGGTCATCTGATTGATTGTATTATGTGTATTGTCGTTTAATCGTTCTTGTATTTAAACATACGCCGTAACGAGATTTTTGATAATATATTCTGACCGTATTTATTTATTGAATTCAACGAAAACAAACATTTGGAAGCACCGTGGCAGTAGTAATTTAATCGTGATACTATTTTTATTGGTTTATTTCCTCGTAATAAGCACCACGTGTTCGTCCCGGGATCGAACCAGCGACGCGCCGGAAATGGTAACACAAACAATTTTTATTTCTGTCTGCCATCCTGCAACCACACCGGCGTGTTTGTACCATCACGGTAAAAATACTTGTGATTTCTCTACTTTTTTTTGTTTATCTGACTGTCTCGCGTGGCTTGCTTGTAAAGAACTTATCTGAATAGTAGTGGCTAACAAATTATATTTCAAGTGTCTATTAGGCATGTTGTTTAAACAGTATGACAATTTGTTCAGATAAAAATTACAATTATCTAGTACTATAGCTCATACTAGGGAAGTATATTAATTTATAAAGATATTTTATATAACATAATAGCTCAGCAATGATATATATTTATTTGGACGAAAAATAAACGAAATAAAAACTCAATTCCAAAGAGCGAATGAAAATACACACTGGCTGAATATATTCCAATAACAAAGAGAGAATTTTAAATTTGAATTTAGAACAGAAACACCGAATGAAAAGCTTTAAAAATCGAACGTCGGGCATCGGCTGGCACTCGTCAATATCGTTAAATAGGTACCTAAGCTGAGTACGCATGCACGACACGCGCCATTCAAATCCTTCCGAACGGCGAACTCTGTAAGAAACGAAAAAGAATCCGTCGCGAAAATATAACTCGAAACGCAACAGGTGTACATACGACCGTCTCATTCTTTTCTATGAAGCTTTAAGTTTCGTCCCTGTTGTACCGAAGCCGCCCCTACGGACGCCGCCCCCGCTCTGGGGCGGGAAATTTAAATGAAGGAGGGGATAGAATGGAAATGCTTTTCTTTTTACTCGCGGGGTGTATTTTAGGGCTTTTGTCTGGGTGAATGCGGCCAGCAATTTCGGGGTCGCTTACTTTCGTTCCGTCTCGGGACTGGAAATTCGAATGTTTTCGAAATGGCATCCCATGATTGTGTGAGAATCGAAATCCAATTTTCGAATTCAACTCTGATTCTATATCTATAAAAAACATCGTATTAAAATAAATGACAATGCAATTTTAATTTTTTATAAAAAAAACTTTTAGTATGAGAATAGCATTTTAATAATACACGTGGTTCGTCATGCCATCCCATAAAGGTAGGCAGAGGTAAAAACACAGTCTTAAACCCAAGTTTCCAAATATCTTACAATTCTTCGCCGGAACCATAAATCTATTGTTATTACTAAACGTACGTATAAAAACTCATTGGTACAGAGCTAGGATTGAACCTGCGCATCCAAATTGCTGGCTGGAGATATGTATGTAGCTTAGACGAACCTGGTTGGGTTGCTCCTGTGCTACCTGTATTATAACGTGTTGTCTGTGCTTACCAAAGATCATAAAGCGACCATTGATCGTACCGCTACAAAGTAAGCAAGTACTTTTCCGCAGTAAATTGTCCACTTGTAGTGATAATTTTAATTTATTGCTTTACACTTTTGTTATCGCGAGTACTGACATACAGTAACTACTATTACAATTACACATATACGTAGATCGATATGTTTTGTGCTTATGACGGCGTAGCATACTGTAACATAAGTGTTTTTACCTATACCTCCGCCGGGATACCCCATGAGAAGTAGAGAGATTGTGTAAAGTTCTCGGAGAGAAATCAGCATCATACTTTTTCGAGAGGACGTTTGTATAGTCGTGTTTGAGGCTGGTGACGGACTCGCCATCTGTTACGATGACACGTGGCGAACCTTTCACCAGACTCATAAATATATCCCTGGCAAAAACAGGGTGTGTACGTACACATATGTGCTCAACTCTTCTGGTTCCCTTGTGGTGATCTAAGAGCTATTTAAACTCCCATGGAACAATTCAACAACAACCTTCAATCTCAACCGGAACCAACATTTAAAAATCTTTAATATTTACAACCTCATCTCGACCATAACTTAACCGGCGTACCATCAGATGTACATGGATACTAGCAGTAAAAACTAGATACATCTCAATAGACTTGTATCTTCACGACGCATCTGGACCACGTGCGAGAGCCGTGAGCGGTCACCCATGGCGTACATATTCACTTAACTTGTGCACAGTTCATGTAGCGGTAACATTGGGCTCGTTCCGGATTTTGTAGGTTTTTTATAACTTTTGTCATGTCATTCGAATATGATGGCAAAGGTCAATGATAGTCATCCTAAGTACATACATATAATCACGCCGAGTTCCTGACGGGGTAGGCAGAGAGTATAGGCCACCAGTTCTCTCTACCCTACATACCTCTTTCGCTTCGTCCAAATTCATCAGTCTCTTCATATAAGTATATCATCTAAGTAGTGTACATAAATTCGGAATGTATTCCGCTTGTATGTTCGTCGGTTTGTTAACAAAATTTTGTACCGAAAAGGATATGGGTACATCTAGGTTCTAATCTAAAGGTTTATAGTTTTTTCAGACCATGTGCGAGTAAACCCGTGGGATGCGGCTAGTCGCTAGGCGTTTAGCAACCTTCCATTATTCACTACATTCATAAACTAAATATATGAAAGAATTTTAGGACACAAATCCCTTCGGTCAGTAGTCGACCGATCATACAGATGCGACGAATGGTACAGATGCTGTCTGTGCTAATTGCGGGATCGATCCTCGATCAAACATTTCTGTGATGCGATAGTTGTGATGTGGGTTTGATATTTATCCAAGTTTTACATCTATATAGATATGTTCAATATAATATGATACTCACAGCATCTACGCGCTCGCTAGATAAGAATCAGTTGACTTTTTGTGAATAAATTATCAATTATTTTCATACTATATTTAGGACGTAAGAAAAGACGTTGACGACGTTACATTCATAAATCTTTTTTCGTAGCGGGTCTTAATACCGGATTTATCTAGTTAGGAGCAGTTTCAAGTCCCCTAATCGTTACATAAGACCATTAAAAAAGAACATTCTCCAGTCGAGCCTGCGATTCGTTTCCGATACCGTCCATAATTCCACCCGGGAAAATCATTACACACGCCCCGGTAATTCGGGTTTCGAGAGACCCCCGGCCCCTAAACACCCCTCTTCACCCACCCTCCCCCACGCTGCATCTCATTTTCAAATGCTATACTAACTAAGCTGCCATTTCTCTGTCATCCTCTCTATGCATACCGGTCGAATATCAACTCTATACCCAATACAACTGGGTGCATACCTCCTCGCACGCTAATCCCGAGTCGTCATGCCAATTGTAACTTTGTATTGTAGACGCTAAAGTTAGAATTTCTTTGTGCTTTCTTCACCGAGCGCATGGAAATATGAACTTTAGTAACATCGGGTGGGTGGTGGAACGCTTTTCCACTGAATAATAGAGGAGAGATTTCCTCTCTTATTTTTTCGTGAATTTTTTATTTAAGAAAGGGATAAGATTTTAATGTGGGTGCTCGTTGCCATTATTGCTAGCGATTGTGAGATATACCCATTGTTGGGAGCCCTGATGCGTGTGGGGTTTCCGCTTAAAGTATTTTGTATGCGAGATGTTCGGGGACAAGAGATATAAGTTTAATGACGTTTTAGGAGTATTTCGTTCCCGCCAGCTCGGCTGTCTGCCGTGGATTTGCTACGTAATCTACTTCTTCGGGATTGTATTTTGTACGCTCGCCTGTTTGTTTAAAGGCTTTGCATTTTGATTATGTTAGGGTGCAGCACAACACATTGTACTCTCTGTGGCAATATACATAGCCATAGTCGGTTTCATTTCTAACCGACTGCCGCGAGAGGTCGGGTTATTTTACTCATTCAAAATGAATGTAAATGAAAAACTACTGAACCGATCTTCAAATGAGGTCATGATGATTCATGGACGCGACCTGATCCATAGATGCCAAGACTTTATGATTCCATAGAGAATCAAAATACTGATAGCAAGCGGTGACCACAACCGCCATCTTGTAATTCGCTTAGTTAGAATATGGAAAGAGCGAAAGGGATCTGGAGGTCCGGAGAGGCCTGGTGTTCTACTCTACCCTGCGAAAGACTTGGCGATGTGTATGTTTGTACGTATGTACATATGTTTCCCAATGTCCTGAGAGATTCCTTTCAATAGGTACTCCCTCTGTCTATCCAACTTTAAATTCCTTCAAACATCTCATCACTAGCATTAATTACCTGACCGCATCTGAAGCCGCTTCAACAAAAACCTAATAACCGCAGTGCTGTCGTCTCATCCATCAACTTGTCTCGTGTAATATGTATTCCGCCCACTTGCCGGAAGTTAGACCACATTCCCGACTTTGCCCTTGAACCTGACTTGGTTTAGTCTAAGGATACAAGAGATTTAACTCATTGTATCAGGCGGTATCTGATGGCAAGCGGCTACCGTCTATGGATGCTTGCAATATCAGAGTATGAAGTTTTCGACCCCATAGAATTCTATGCTGGACTTTGAAGAGAAAACCTCAACGTGACATTCAGTACATAGCCTTAGTGATCTTAGAAGGAAGCTACTAGTTCCAATGTGTGGAGATGACCCTCCAACAATTACTAGAAGAGCGATGATGGAAAATTCAAACACGGAATGACGCACCGAATCTGTGGATATGTTGGGTTACAACCCTGTAGAGTTTAGTCAGTAAGAGTCTGACATACCCCGTCAAACGGCACTGGTCTCTACCTACCTACTTACCTAGATAAAGCTACTGCCTACGGTTACAAACAAGATAACAGAGAGATCCATCAATAAGCTCTAAAGAGTCTTGTTGTAGGTCTCTCCCATTTATCTCTCTATTCGGTACACATCCTCGGAAACGAAGTAGTTTTTCGAATCTCGCTACTGCCTCTGCATTAGACCAAATGACTCACAAAATCGGAAGTACGAATTACGTTATTGAAATATTAGTTTGGCGGCTCGTTTGACATTCACACAAGCACATGAGTCGGTCCCTTTGTGTGCCGCCTTAGGCGCTTATCTGAATTGAATAATTGTTTATTGTTTATGTTGTATTTAGCGTCTAACTACAGCATTAACGAGAGGAGACCTGAATGTGAATTATCTTGTTTAATAATTTAGCGTGAGCGGTTTCGGTGTGCGCTTGTGGAAACAATGAGGCGTAACAATATTGCGGGTACTTTTTGGAAATTAATTTAATTTTTATCGCCGTCGGGGTTATTGTGAGGTTATCAACTCAATAACGGTTTCAAGTACATACTTACTGAATATATGTCATAATAGCCGGGTTGCAGAGCCAATATTGGGGTTCATGCCCAGGTAATGATAGATGGCAAGTATATTTCTCAGGCACTGTATCTATGAATAAAGTTGGAGTGTCTGTTTGTAATATTAAAATTACCGCTTTTTACTAAATGCATAAGGATTTTTACTCGATACATAAACCAAAATAATTTTCTGTCTGTCTGTCTGTTTGTTCCGGCTAACCTCTGAAACGGCTGGACCGCGTGGCTTGACGGAACTTGCACTGGTGTAATAACTTAAGCTGCTTTATTTATTACTTATTTTGGATATGTATTTATTTTAATTAATTAAAAGAAAATAACTATTCCGGGCGGACTACATCATCACAGTACATACAAACGTCATTGAATCACGTTCCAAACGTAGGTATCTTCACGATCTTTTCCATCACCGTAAAACATGTCAACAATCGATGCATCTTCACCTTGCAGGCACCAGTCGTCCATCACAGCTTTCTCTACAGCAAATACACAAATTGTAAATATCAGTTTCAACAATAAATAAAAGCCCAAAGGGATATATTGTCAGTTCCGTAGTATAAACACGGCATTGTGCAACCCCTTGGTAGATTCAACTACCCACTATAAAATAATCAAACGGGGGTAGCGGGAGGGCTGTAATACTTTTAAAAGCATCAGTCATCACCCCTCAGAGCTTTGTACAAGATCTCATTGTGCGGAGAAAATACACGGTTCTCCGGGTTTTTGATTAGAAATGTGCCTGGTTTTTGGGGCAAGACTATTCTGTGTATAAACGACTACAAATAAAAATGTGTTCGTTTAGATGAAAGAAAATTATATATTATTTTGACGTAACAAAAAAGCATCAAAAAACAGAAAAAGTAAAAGAAAAATATAAAAATGCGTGACAAAGAGTATAGTTGTGGACATTCTCCCCTTTTTTATAAAAGAACAATTCTTTTTAAGGGTCGCCTTAAAATACCCCCTTGTGTTCTTACATCGACCACTCGTATCACGCCGTCACGCCCCGGGTACAGAGCTACGATGACGCCTCGTGGCCAGGTACCCCTCGGTAAATCTCCGTCTCCGATTAGTACCGAGTCTCCAACCTTAACCGTAACGTCTGTTCCCGGTATGCGGCGTGGGGCTAAGGTGGGTAAGTATTCGTTAACCCAACGACGCCAAAAATGATCAGTGAGTCGCAGTGCCTTTCGCCAACCGCTTCTGCCAACCAACGCATCATCCGAAATGTCTCTGGGACCTGGAAACGGGCGTCCAGATGAATCACCCAGCAAAAAATGATTGGGAGTAAGCGCTTCCGGATAATCAGCGTCGGGGGAGATGTGGGTTAGCGGTCGTGAATTTATTAATGCTTCTGCTTCAGACAACAATGTTGCGAGGACTTCTTCACGGGGGGCTCGCTCTCTTAACGTCACTTTCAGTGCTGTCTTCACCGATCGGATAAGTCTTTCCCAGGCTCCGCCCATGAAGGGTGCTGAAGGAGGAATAAAACGCCAAGCTATTTTCTGTTCTGCTGCATACCGTGGAACTGCGGCGTCATAAAGTATCCGCAGTTGACGATTGGCTCCCACAAACGACGTTCCATTGTCCGAAAATAACTCCTTTGGTGTGCCGCGGCGAGCCATGAAGCGTCTCAGACACATGATGGCTGAGTCTGCAGATAAACAAGCTACAAGCTCAATGTGAATGGCTCTTGTTACCAGACACGTAAATAATGCCACCCAACGCTTCTCTTTTCTTCGTCCAATCGTTACGGCTACCGGCCCAAAATAATCCACGCCGGTGTAGGTAAAGGCGCGCTGATGATGAGCAAGTCTTGCCTCTGGTAGATCTGCCATAGGTGGCTGCAAGGTTGGACTCTTCAATAGCTTGCAAAGTTGGCATCTATGCACCACTGAGCGTACGGCGTTTCTTAATCCGATAATCCAATAGTCTTGCCGCAGTTCATTGACAACTGACTCGGTATTGGCATGAGCAAACTTTGAATGGTAGTGGTGAATTAAAAGGCGTGTCGCTGGCTCCGTCCCATCCAGTATTTTTTCGCCATAAATTCTCTGGCCCGAGCTTGGGCAGTGCTCTGACTGTATTCACTTCCTGAAGCACTATTTGCTCAGGTCTGCCAAAGCGGCGGTCCAGAGCGTTAATAACGTCGCTCGCCTGGGGTGCCATTACTAATAGCATACTTACTGCCTCACGCGCAGCTCTTTTTAATGCTTGACTCAAACGCGCAAGGTTTTCCGCATCTGTAAAGGCACCTAAAGTGTCCTGGAAAGCACGCTTAAACATAAGCCACTCTAGGGGCGACTTTCCGTCAAATATTGGTAAATGGATTAAAATGTTCTTGTTGGGGCCGTTATTTTTTGTCAATGTCTTCAGGGCCTGCACTAGTTCAGTATCCTCAGCTGAGCCGTCATTCTTGCGAACATCAGAGGCAATAGCCCCGTCACCCCTGCAAATATTGTGCTGAGGAAACTGTGTAGGACTCTGCATTGATATATTCGGAACGACGACATTATGTCTAGACAGATCCTGTGAACATATACAAACATTATTACTATGCCCAACTTGACATGCATTATTCAATGCAGTGTTGTTGAAAGATGGCTCTCTCTCCTTATTGTCAAGAATTGTGGCAGGGTCAGGTGAAGTACTGTGCAGCCACCGCTCGACACTAGCACGACTCCTCCCACTGCCAGAGCAGTAACTATATTCCGCCTCTATAGCGGCAAGCTCAGCTTGGTGTTCAGCCTCGACAGATTTGCGCTCTAGCTCTGCCTGCTTGGCCTGCATCGTCGCTTGCATTTGGGCAATCTCCAACTGCGCAAGACGGCGAGTATGTTCCGGCTCTGCAGCGAGTTTTCTCGCGGCAACCGTTGCAGAAGAGCGGCTTGTGCGCGTAGCTACCGAGTGAGTTCGTGTCTTGGACTCTAATTGTGTTGAATGTACCTGTACTGGTTCCCGAGCGGCAGTTTCAGATGGAGGTATAGGGACGGCCTCACTGCTTGACTGGGTAGGTACATTCGGAACAAGTCCAACTTGTGACCTCGTAACAACCATGTTTATATTTTACCTGAACTTAGACGCTGACCGTAAAGGACTGTGGAAAAACACAAACACTAGTTTGCCGGTAGAAGGACCACTTTATAAACGACTACAAATAAAAATGTGTTCGTTTAGATGAAAGAAAATTATATATTATTTTGACGTAACAAAAAAGCATCAAAAAACAGAAAAAGTAAAAAGAAAAATATAAAAATGCGTGACAAAGAGTATAGTTGTGGACACTGTGTTTCGTCCGATAATTAGGGTACAAAAACCCCTCGATGCTCCCTCGTATAAAAACCACGCATACGCCTGATGGTAGGCAGCCGAAGTCAATAATACACGTTTGGAATACAATAAGTACATACATATCATCATGCCGAGTCCCTAACGGGGTATGCAGAGAGTATAGAGCGCTAGTTCTCTCTAAACTTACATACCGCTTTCACTTCGTCCACATTCATCAGTCTCTTCATAGATGCTCGTCGGTTTCGAGTACTCTTGACGTTCACGTCCCGTAGCAACTGTAATGAGAACTTTCTGGAAACCTGGGATCAAGATACTCACAAGTAGAGTTATTGGCTACCACCGTCTCTGGGCTTATGCCCAGGGACGGTGGTATAACGTCCAAGGTATTCTTCAGAATCATACGCGAGACTTATTAATGGTGCTACACGACCAGCTGAAGAGTAGTGAAGCACACACCCGTTCAAGTTGCACTCTGGGATAGTGATTCTACTATTATTTCAATGTATTATCTTCCTACTAATATTATAAATGCCAAAGCTTATAACGACTTTGTTCCTTTTTCACGCAAAATCTACTGAACGAAATTGAATGATATTTGAAGAGATGTGTGAATGAAATCAATTCGGATACCGCGGGGTAACTAGTAGACGGATGAACTTGAAAATAAAATATACCCGTATATAAAATGGCCCATCTGGTAGTGGGCAATAGTTACCGCTGCTGTTACGGTAACATAAGTATCTGACGCAAAAGGCAAGATTGTGTAGCACTCTCTCTAACCTTACAGACATCTTCCGCTACATCCGAATATTTTCACAAAAGCTCTGCATTTTCCGCGTTTCAACCGCGTAAAATTTGCATTATTGGAAGACTTTTTCTGGATATTTTGTTCTAGAATTAAACGTCCCCCTGTTACTATATGTTAATCCAGTTAGCAAATAATCGATCTTTGTGAAAAATTTCACTCAGTTCTGTTCAGTAGTTTTTGCGTGAGGAGGAACAAATATCCTCACATACCTTCACACTTATATACACATATGTGTATACATTAATAGGATGTTCCAAATCATATATAAAAATAGAGATATAGAGCCGTGGTGGCCGAGTAGAGCCGTGGTGGCCGAGTGGTTCGAGCAGTTGCCTGCGACGCAAAGGTCGCAAGTTCGAATCCCGACTGCACCAATGAGTTTTTCTGAACATAAGTACAGTGATTAGTCACACCACGAGCTTTACGGTGAAGGAAAACATCGAGAGGAAACCTGCATACGTCTAAGAAGAAATTCAAAGGCGTATGTATAGTCGTGCTTGAGTAACGGCGATGGACTCGCCATCTGTCACGTTGGCACCTAATATACCTCTGGCGGAAAGTGGGTGTGTGGGTATTACCTATACACCTCTGCCTACCCCTTCGAGAACCCTTATGGGAAGGCGTGAGGATATATTATTATATATAAAAAAATTCAATATACTACTGTATTTTGTAGTGGCAACCGACGCTAAACTCTATAAATTTACCCGATAAGATTCAGCCCAGAGCCGCATCCCACCGGATGGTAATTGCCTAGAATGTCCCACTCTCACCCCACCGCCACCCCTCGGCCCAGTTTCTCCCCTTCTACCCCCTACACCCAGTCTGGCAGATTTTAGAGACATTATTCCTCGTCTAATCCCGTTTAGAATGGATTGCAATGTGAAATTATGCGATGTGAAGTGTACTATCAAATGATTCTTTTAGAGCTTTTTCAATCCCAGAAGTATTTAATATGTATGTATCTTATCATACATATAGAAATGATAAAGGGTCTGGAAGATGAGGCAAAGGCAGACCTCGTTACAACTACTCAGATCAATCAATCGAACACTCGAAGAAGGTAAAGTTAGGGTACAATGAAACTAGAAACAAGTGACCTTGTATAATAGAGACTGCGGATGTGTCTCTTCGCCTGCCCCGTAAGAGATATTGCTTATTCCATTAGGTATCTCAAATGCGACTAGAAAAAGTTACCTCAATGGATGCGAAATGAAATATCAAATGATTAAAGGCGTAATTAAACTGTCAAAGAATATATACCTACATATAATAAATATCTTGTTTTATATTAAATACTTTCACTCAATTACGCTGAAATAGGTGCTATCAACAATAATTTCAAATGTTTTAGAGATTTCATAATATCCTTATACCTACGCCATAAGGGTCACCGAAGGGGTGGGCAGAGGTATATAGGTAGCATCCACATGCCCACTCTCGGCCAGAGATGTATTTTAGGTGCTAACGTGACAGGTAGCGAGTGCGTCGCCGTTACTCAAGCACGACTATAGAGGCAGATCTTCCCGATGTTTTCGAGAGGAAACCTGCAAAGCTCGTGGTGTGATTAACCACTGTACGTAAGTTCAGAAAAAACGCATTTGTACAGTCGGGATTCGCTTGCAACACAAAGATTGCAACTGCTCGAACCACTCGGCCATCATGGCACTTCTATAATAACAACCATTATAATTATAAATAATCCCATATTGAATACACTAACACCAAACCCTATCAATGCAAAACCACTTCAATTGCTCGGATTAGCCCTATCCAACATGAGACCCCAATAACCCTTAAACGAGCGTCCAATTTCACACCAAGTGTTACTAAAAATGAAAATATTAAATCCAATTTACCAACTTACCCTTCACACTACCCCTCGATTATCCACACACAAAAAAAAAAACATGAATTATGACTATTACAGGCTCTCAAACCATTGTGCGGTATTAATCGCCAATTCGTTGTAAATGAGCATACAACCCCGCTTATTTGCGCAACCGAAAAAAAATTGAATATGATTTTATGGCAGGTTAAATCTATTATAAGCGGGGATTAAGTTATGAGTAATATTTCTATTGGTAAGGGGCATTTAACGAGCTATTTGACGCCTTTTGGCATCGCGTGCAGCGCGGGGAGTGCGGTAACCAGTAATTATGGTCCATCTTGTTCCCACAGCTCATATTTATAAATGTTTGTTTTCGTGACAGGTGAATTATAATGGTTGAACCGCTGATTCAATGATGCGGCTTTTGATTCCAACACGTCAATTCATTTGCCTATAATAATTTGAGGGATTTTTACTCTTGCGCGCCCCATGGTCTCACCTGAGGTTAAGCGGTAATAGGCTACATAGTACAAATTTGAGGTAAAGGTCATCTTTGCTATTATATTCACAACTTATCACAAAAGTCTGCGCTTTCCCAATAGGTAGGCGGTGGTATCTATAACTTAGTGAAAATATATTAACTCTGGAATAACTAACAATCATAGTAGAAAATAAGTCTCAAGAGAACTCGGTGGTCTTGTCTGCCTACCCTGTGAGAGAGTCGGCGTTGTATTAAGCAAGCTCAGAGAGTATTTGTAAGTTCCATTTGACTTTGTCATAAATATGGAACGAATTCGTCCCTCTGTCACCAAGAGTAAATCATTAAATATGTACCTATCTTTCCTGGGCACATATATGCCATATTAATTTTCATCGAATCCAAAATCAAAGGAGCGCGTCCCACAGGACCAGGGACCGGTCGGCTAATGTGCCCATTCCCTGGACAAAGCGGATTATCTCCGATGTTGTCATATCTCCAACCTATTAACATAATGCGCTGATGTGATTCGCTTGTTTAGCCTTTTTGACAGATATCTTTTTCACGCTGGCCGCACTGTGTGGTCTCAACGATTTTCTTGTCACCAGGACACCAGGTATATTAATGCTACGAGGAAGATTTCTAATAAACGAGACTGACTATTAAACGACGTTTGGCATATATTCATAAATATATTTTTTTCTGATATTCCTTACAAAACATAAACTTGCATTGCAAGGTGTTTAGATTTTCTGATGAAAAGTATATTTGGATTGGAAGCTAGGTATTTTTAACGTTCTCAGAATTGGTGAGTTGTTAGTTGTTCGTTAGGCATATTCACGTCACGCGAGATAGAGTCAAGTCATGTCCACAATCGTAGTAAACAGTGAATGCATGACATTATTATTATTCCAGTCAAATTGAAATTACCGGAGCGATTACCGTCCCTTCGTGCGCACACAAAACACTCAATTACGCAAACAAGGGAAATATCGGATATAAAGAAATGCCCGCCGATTACGATATTGTAAATGCAAAAGAAAACACAACACACAATTAACTCGACCACAGTTGCTAAACAAGCGTAGTTTTCCCACAAAAGGTGGGCTTAACTTTAATATTTCAATTGGATTGCCCGAGTAATTGCTCGGTTCGCGAAATAAACCATAAGGCGTACTTGGGGTATGAATGTACATGAAAAAAAATCGATTCACCCATATTTGTTGTTAATTATAGGCAGTCAGCCCGACTTTCCGCCTGCCTTGGTTCGAATACGATTTGAGGCCCTCCCTGGTCCAATTACAGAGTTCTCAAAAGTCCCCCCTCGCCTTCCCCTCATTTTTAGATCGAGCCTCGTTTTAATGACCTCTCGAGCCCCGATGTTCATTTGTCGCGAGGGTTTGCGTACGATTATTTTAACTTTTTTTCCCTTTTTTTGTCCTGTAACGATCCGGCTTGGAGGACTTTAGGTACGCACGTATCAAGTCGAGCTTAGATTAAGCCTTGGCATTCTCCTTTTTCAAGTTCTGGAATCACCCCATTCGAATCGAGCCTTGGCGGCTGAGTGGTTCGAGATGTAAACGAGACGCCTACGACGTAAATATTGGAAGTCCGAACCGAGCCTTACCCTTCGGACACACTTGTTAGAAGACACGTGTATATTATTTTAATTAAAATCGTAAATTTCGTTGATAATTAATTCATCTCGTTTTATTTATATAATTTATTAGAAAGGTACCTATTATTATTAGGTAGTCCTACCCAATCGTAGTATGAAAACATTAAAAAATTAATACTTCCCGAAATTTCGGCTTAAATGTATCCGGATACAAGGATACTAGATAAAAATAGAATTGTTCGTATTTTGGAATAACTCTGGAACAATACAACCCTATATTAAAAAGTGTCCTCGTTTGGCTCATAGAAACTGCTGACGCAAGGGAAGCTTTGTCCATGTTTTAGAGTTCAGTAATTCTGCAATGGTGCAGTTTACCCCACTGTTGGGGTCCTTTATTACGGAATCATTCCCTCTTCAGCCTTTTGTTGGATATTTTAATCTGTACTAATAACTCATTGCGCAAATCATTGCTGAGCGATTGGTTATTGACTCGGACATTCCTAAATAATAATAAAAGTTTGCCTGTGGTGGCCGAGTGGTTCAAGTAGTCGCCTGCTACAGATTGCAAGTTGGAACCCTGATTGAACCATTACCACACCACGAGCTTTAAGGTGGAGGAAAACATCGAAAGAGAACGTGCAAACGTTTGAGAATACATTCAATGACGTATGTATAACTAAATATGTACATACATACATATCATCACGCCGAGTCCCTAACGGGGTAGGCAGATAGTATAGAGCGCCAGTTCTCTCTAGACTTACATACCTCTTTCGCTTTGTCCACATTCATCAGTCTCTTCCTACATGCTCGTAGCTTTCGAGTACTCTTGACCATCTAACTATATCTCCGGCGAAAAATTGACGTTTTTCCATATGTGTATATGTATATAATCATCATAATCAGGGAACAATTGAACACAAATTCACCTAGCACAAATCAAGCATGGTTTTTATGTGTAGCCTAGTTCATTATTGTACCTACATAGATACATACAATACCTATGCTCGACCAATGTTATTTTTGTTCATCGCATATCTGCCCACTAGATAGATGCAGCTGTCCACCAGATCATATTGTCGGATCTAGTCTAAATAGTAGGCTTTTGCCTGCAGATTCAGTCGCGCAATCTTCAGGATTTAGAACATTGTTCCAAATATGTGATCCTTATTTGCTCCATGTATCCAGGTACATGAAGAGTAGTTACTAACCTACGATCAACGAAGCCGGTCTTATAAATCTACAGACACGTCAATGTGTACTGACATATGTCTGACATAAAATAAATATAATGACGACAAATTAAAAATACCGATCTCGAGCGACTAATCAAACAACGCTGAGCTCTTGACATGAGCCGGGTAAACACTGGCTCGATGATCTTCGTGAGCAAACAGAACATTGTGAACTGGCCATAGACTATCTTCCCAGGACCGACAACTTTAAAATTCCAACAAAATCATACAACGTAACCCTTACGTTGAAAGGTATAAGGGTGAAAATTGGAGTGACCGTGATGTGTGACGAGCGCATTTTTTAAAACGACATTTTAGAACACGACTACACGACATGTGTCATCACATCATGTCAATGCAGGGATTATGATAACCATCGTACGGATCCAGCTAGGGAATCACCCTTTGCGATCTTTACATACCTCGGAACTCGAAAGAAAATAACTGCTTTAAATATCCAAACTATTTTCAACCCTACCGTTATCGTGATAGAGCTGTAGATAGGATTGGATGGTTGAGAATTAGTTCGCGAGGGTGATCCTAAAAAGACAATTTAACCCTAAAAAATGGTGCGTGGACATTAATCCGTATGTAATATCGCAAATTTGTCATCGGTCCGTCGGGCCGGGTAGGGCCCATCTGTCATCGTGCACAATTCCATTTGCCGCTGATAGAGATGCTAGAATTAATTACACCATTTGATTGGATTCTGTTCGCATATCAAACCACCATGGATTAACCATACTTGCCTGTCATGCACTCACGTCTATATATATATATATATATATATATATATATATATATATTTGAAATTCAGGAACGGTTATACAAACCAAGACTTCACGCGGAGTCCATCGCGGGGTAGGCAAAGAGAGTAAATTGGTAAGGGTCAATATCACAATAAATAAGTGAATTAGGTAGGTACATAGGGAAGGAGCCGTTGTGGCAGAGTGGTTCGATCCGCCGCAACACAAACATTGCAAATTCGAATCCACGCTGGATAGCAATGCTGAACAAAAGGCATTGATGGTACTAATATAATGCGGCAATTTGTGATGAACTCCTCTTATTAACTTTTATTATCACATAGGATGTGGGATTCTGGGATAAGACACATGTCTTATCCCAGAAAAACAAAATACAAATGAAACCAAGTTTACGCGGACGAAACCACGGGGCGCCATAGTAGCAATATAACTCTAAAATAAGTGAGTGTTGTCATTCGTATATTAATATTGACCCTTTGAAGTCGATAACGCCCCTAATATGAAACGGTTAATAAATTCTCATATATGTTCGGTAGAGCGGTCGTAAATTGCCCTTTTTGGCGTCTTATTCACGTTCACTCGTGTGTCAGTCCGTCGTCAGTTGCATGCTCTGACAAATGCATTTGGAACGGTTCAATGAAGACACGCGTCGAGTGTCTTCAGGTGAATGTGTACCCTAATATCCTTTTGTGACATCATTTCCTTTGCCAAAGTTCACTTCGTATTTACAAATTTATACGTATATTAATTGCAACACGATCGCAGCGTCACGTGACCAGTTGTGATACACGCAGACACACAAAAATACCATCAAAATCGGGCAAGCGGTTTAGGAAAGTCAAGTGACTGTTATAACTATATATTAAGATGTATTTATTCTATTGTCGCCTGGGTTGGTAAGCAGAAAATAATTATTATAGTAATATATTAGTAGTAGGTATAGTATAATAATAAAAAGTTAAATTTACATCGTTTCGGTCCAGATATTTAGGTGCGAGAGCTGGAGAGTCAAGTTTTCAAGCACTACTATTTCAAACGTACGTATCAGTATTTTAAACCTACAATTTTGAAAACGTGAAAATGCACCGGCATTCGCGATTATATGATATTTGAAGTAATTCTTCTATAAATTAAGTAAAGTACAATATTAGCATTATCAACTGTCAAAAAAATATTTAAAACTCAAATAATTGATCAAATTAAAACCGACAAACGTGTCACAAAAGTAAAGCCGCGTGCACACGGACAGGAAGCGTGCCGCGGACGGGGCGACGGGCGGGCGCGCATCGCAAGTAATGAGCTGGGCTGGGTGGCGAGCTGACCGAGAGAGCGTGAGTAATGACACTATTACCAGCGACCATAAATTTCCTTTTGTAAATCAAAATGAGCCCAAGAACTGTCCTCTTCCTATTATTCTTTGAAGAGTTCCGTCGTCACCTCCTGGACCCATCATCAGACCAGACCGCTGACACTATAATACATACATACATATCATCATCACGCCAATTCCCTAACGGGGTAGGCAGGTAGGTAGTAACTATAATAAACGCATCATATTTAATTGTAGTGTTACTTATGGCAAGTAAAGACGGCTGCTAAGCTAGTTGAATAATTATTGTTCTTATTCGTTTTTACCACTAAGATGGTAAAACGCACGCATGCGCAAATTTGCGCATTTCTGTTGCAAGAGGGCTTCCTCCCTATATACAATCGGGATTCGACCTTGCAATCTATGTACTTACAGCTTTTTATCTGTACTTATATTATAAAAAAGGCCGTGTGTTTGAACGCGTCAACCTCAGGAGCTACTCATCTGATTTGAAATAATCTTTGCATTAGATTGCCTGCTCATTGAGGAACGCATGTCGCAATCAAAATATTTTAACGCCCAACCAGTATTGTATAAAGTCGTATGTTTTACAAGCGAGTAAGCAATTGTAAAGCTGACGATGATAGTGGCGCGTCTCATTACCGCACTCGTGGCGCGGACGGGAGCGACAGCCGTGTGTACATCGCTCATAATGAGACTGGGATTATCATTTGCCGGGAGATCTGGTCTTCAGTTCTGTTCTCTACTACTTGTTTGTTATATTTTTTTTATAATATTCTCTCATGAAATACGTGGTTGAGCTGCATCGAGGACTTTTCGTCGAACGATAAATAGAGAAATAATATAGAAACTTTATTATTTATTATGAAAAAAATTGCGTATTATTTGGCATGTGTTTCTATTATTATTATTATATATCCTCACGCCTTCCCACAGGGTCCCCGATGGGGTAGACTGAGGTGTATGGGTAGTACCCACACACTCATACCATTATAATTATACTACAAAAAAAACTATATGATAAATCCTGATCCTGTGAGGTGTGGTCACTCACGCCAGAGCGGTTGAATGGAACTGGGAAATTCGGCATTTATTATTCCAGGAAAAACCTGCCTTAAAGGCTACCTATCTTCGGCCTTATATCACAAAAGTAGCTTGAGTTCATGAGTCGTAATTTAATGCATATACACTTGCTTATAATAGCATTAGTGTCAATATATGTATCTTCCTTCACTTGCTATCTTGGCCAGACATCAATTTCTCACATGAGATTCGAATACATAGCTCTCCTAGGCTACCTACGTCCGGCTAGCCAAACCTATTCCTCTGCTAGTGGAATATTAAACACTTCCGCCTGAGGATACGACTTTGGTGGCACTATTTGACAAACGACGGTGTCATTGTTATTTCATTACCATGTAATTTGTCATTGACTATGGTTTTGCATCCTAAGTAGTTGCCATATCTTTTATCTTATACTTTTAAAGAGCACAAGTTGGCGTTCCTCTAGAAGGGTCTAAAAAAATACCCGCGGAGTCGGCCACGAGCGAGCGATATGCCTAAAGTTGATAGCTTTCTTAAGCTATCATTAGACGTTACTGCAGGCTTAGCTGCTATTTTTGTCATTAAAAAAAAACCAAAGTGCCTCGCGTTCGGAATCGCAGTTACACCTGCCCTGAATAATAAATACTTCGATCTTGAACGAGATCGGAGAAGTATTTTTTGGTAGAACTCAGTCGGGGGATTTTTCTGCTTTCTTTTTTCGATAAGTTAATGTTGCGATGAGATTAATATCCAGAATTGCACAAACTAAGACTGTGCCGAGTGAGTGGAACCATCTATTTATGGTGCTAGCACAGCTCCCTCTGCGTAAAAGGATCATACTCCGCGTATCATAAGCGTTTATATAAATATAAGCTTCAAAGATGAGTTAAAAGCAAGGTTAAAGCAGATAACGAAAAAGTTACGATACGATTTACGATACGATAAAGTTGTAGAGGATGAACACATTCTAACTACCTAGTTCAAATCCTCGGAATACAATAATGCGGAATGTCAAGAGTACTCGAAACCAACGAGCACTTTAGATAAATTTCTGTATGAAGCGAAAGACGTCTGTAAGTGTAGAGAGAACTGACGCTCTACTCATTTTACCTACCCTATTATGGTCTCGACTTGATGCGTGTATGTATGTATGAAAGCTTTGCAATTAACGGCACATTTGCGCACGCACGTATTTTTTATTAGAAACCAAAGAGGTATAATTACAAACCATAGAGGTATAATTATCGTCTTGTCATTCCGACCCCTAACATTAATATAATGGATGCGTGAGACAAGTACGTCTATTGTCTCTGGTTACTACCGTTCTCATAATGATATTATAATTACTATTTACATATTTACTAATAATATAAATGCTTAAGTTTGCCAGTCAGTAGGTCTGTCTGTCTTCAAAGTTCTCACTGCTAAACAAAAAAAATGTGTGAATTTTGATGAGCAGCGTACATAGGACCTGAAGAAAGTCATAGGCAATTTTTTTACGCGTAAATACACGAAGACGCGCCCCACTATTCTTCCTTAAAGTCTATAGTGTAAGTATGCATCCTTCTACGTTTGTTTGATTATTATCAGTACACACTGATTACCTATGAATGCACACGCACACTACAATAAATGGACGCATCTCGCGACCCCCTCGACTAGAAATTGTTGGGGCGCGTCATCGTGGATGACACTGTAGTAAGGAAGTCGCGTTGTATTAAAGTAAAACTATATGAAAATAGGAAATCGCGAGCAATAGCTAGCGAGTGATATTTTCATTAAATTCGTCTTGACCCTGGCAATAAGTACCTACGAGAGGACTCCGCGCACATTATTGATGCCAAATTCATGGCCGGTCCGGTTTATTATGCATAATCAATAAATTAGAATCAATATCAATATTGGCCGATCACACTTCGTATTTGCCCATGTAGATTATAAGGCTGTGTTTCACAAGGCTATATTGTTAATAAGCTTTGTAAAGGCAAGCGTTTACCGTAGATGCTGCAACTTAGTATGCAAAAGTATACCTACTGGTTTCTTGCTACGGGAATAGTTATTTATTTATAACTTCCACACTTCTGGAGCTATCAGGCTAAATAAACTTAGAAATCCGTGGTCATCAAGTTCGTAATCTGACTGTAATCGTGGTATTAAACGCACCACGAACTTTACGGTGAAGGAAAACTCCATTGGAGAATAAATTCAAAGAAGTCGGAGTCGTCATCTATCACCTTAGTACTTTAAATATATCTCCGACGAGAAGTTACCACTTCTGCCTACCACTTCGGAGATCCTACTAGGAAGACGGGAATAAAATTCTATATTATATACGTATCAACAAAATAATACGTAAACGCAATATTTCATCCTAACGCGACGTGAAAACTTCACTGTATCTCGAACAACAAATCGATGAGACAAATCGTCCTATTTTCACATTTATCGCGTCACCCTAAATCTCTCAATGCGTCACCTAGTTCTTTTAAAGTTGCCGATTTACCTAGATCCAGGCTGAGCAGCCAGAGCAGTCAGCCTGAATATTTTATCCCTCGCCGCAGACGGCTTTTAGCGTTCATCGAAATTGAGGATAAAGTGAAGTGGTTGAAATAATAGATGTCTTTAAATTCGTCTACAAAATAACCTTTCCAGTGTTGCAATAAAGTCACTATTCCCTCAGACGCCAACGCATCTATTGTATTTCTACTTTCGACTCTCGAGCGTAAGTGCAAATATAAATATTACAATGTATTAATGTTTTCAATACTTACTAGAATTTTAAAAACTAACTAAAATTTTAAAAGCCGTGGTGGTCGAGTGGTTCGAACAGTTGCCTGCGACGCAAAGGTCGCAAGTTCTAATCCCGACTGTACCAATGAGTTTTTCTGAACTTAAGTACAGTGATTAGTCACACCACGAGCTTTACGGTGAAGGAAAACATCGAGAGGAAACCTGCATACGTCTGAGAAGAAATCAAAGGCGTATGTATAGTCGTGCTTGAGTAACGGCGATGGACTCGCCATCTGTCACGTTGGCACCTAATATACCTCTGGCGGAAAGTGGGTGTGTGGGTATTACCTATACACCTCTGCCTACCCCTTCGGTGACCCTTGTGGGAAGGCGTGAGGTTATATATATGTAAAAACAAACGAACGGTTGATTGTTATAGCAGCGGTAGCGACGGCATGCGTCGAAAACAGGAAGGATATCTAACTACCTAGTACAAACCGATCCACTCTAGGACTAGGACGTCAAGAGTATCCAAAAGTGGAAAGCATGATGAGACTGATGAATGTGGATAAAGCGAAAGGTCTGAAAATCTATAGGGGACTGCTTGAAGATAAAATTATATAAGTACTGAAATTAAATTTTACGAGTTTATGCGGACACTTTTGCTATCAGCAGAATTAAAGCATTTTTTTTTATATTTGCAATACAATTGGCATAAAACATGTTATGTTCGTATTAAATAAGATACTTCAAACTTTATGAAGTCAACATTCTAAATGCATATTAAACATGTTTGGTATAACAGTTTCAATTGTGTAAACAAACCGACTGTTCCATTCTGTGCTCACCCTTACATTACGTATTATTAAAACGACTAATTATACGATAAATAATCGCACAGTAATAATTAATATTCTCTCGGCTGCCATGATGCGTATCGCGGTAGCACTGCCACGCCCACTTTTCATATTTGAATTGAATTAATTCGCAAGAAACTGCGCCTCAACGGATACACTTAAACATAGCCAATTACATTAGACCCGTATACTGTTCGATTTTCCACCTTGTGCCAACGGCTTAAGGCTCGTTCAGTTTTATTTTAAAATAGCATCTTTGTAGTCGATAATTTGCCGGTGTGTTGTCGGATCATCGCCATCATAACTTCGTCATAATTGTCGATAAATAGAAATTGATAATTGTTTGTTTTTTGTTACAAAGGTATAATTTGTAAAGGCCCTGCCCCGCCCGCTCGACTTTTTTACATTGTACACTTCGACAATGTAAGCGAATCGATGGACGCTCACCTTTTGCTAACTATGTAGGTGCTATCGTATTATAGTGAGGCGATTAGATTGAACGACACTAATACTTTATGGATTTTATGGATTTATGGAGCTATTCGGTTTGGTTTTTGGTCGTAATCGTAAAAATTAAATGGACTATAAATTCCATACAAATATGCTATATATCTATTTATATTTGCAAATTTTTATTTTCTAATGTATTTTACGATGTCGTTATGAATTAATTAGGGAAATGGATTGAATGCTAAGATAAGAATCTGATATATTTATCATATTTTTTGTATGAAGTGGCTGATCAATTTGGATGAAGCAAAAAGGTAGACCTCTCGAGAGAACTAACCCTTTACTCTCTTTGCTTACTCTGTGAGTTACTCGGCGTGATAGTTAGTTTGTTTATATGTACCTATGAGTGTATGTGTGGGTGTTTGAGAACTAGATTCATTTGTATGAAAGTACTTTTATCTCAATGTTTTATTTCTAGCGTTTGATTGCAATCTATTTTCGTGTTAGCGTAAAACACTTAAGTTGGGATTACTTGCATACTGTCATTGTATTACCAACTTACAAAAATATGAGGAGTCTTGTATTATATTTATCTTCTGAATGTGGTCTGATTTGATTATTTTCATTGAGTAGGCTATCCGATGAAAATGTTTGCCTCGTTTTCTGAATCTAATCTTAAATATGCGGGTCAAGTAGTCCATTGAACACTATTCTACATATATTTACGATGACGTGAAAGAAAACCCTACCATTTATCAATGATTTTATTTCCTCACGTCATAAGCTTAGCAAGAACGATGAATGCCGAGAACTAAAGGAATGCTTTATTGACGCATAAATACCTATCGATCAAGGCCGATATTAAGCCGAAAAACTCTATCCCTGATATACACATACATGCCACCACGGAGAGTCACTCACGGGGTAGGCAGAGGGCAAACCAATTCTCTCTATACTTACATAGCTAATTCGTCAGTCTCTTCATGAATGCTCGTCGGTAATTTTTTTGTTTCTTTGATCGGGTAAATGTTTCCTTACTGAACTCTAATGCGTTTTCTATACGCCGGAAAATGTGAGTGTTCGTCTGAGTAGTCTAGACAGCCATTTATTGATTCTACCGTTAAGCGAAAGTGTAACACACCAACTCACTAGAGTTTTTTAAATATTGTAGTTCTAGTAATAATAGTCAACAAATCATTGTTGAATTAAGGTATATAATGCCTCAATATAATGTTTTCATGTTCTTAAACCAAATAATCTTCAGAAGGTTTCAGTAAAAAATCGTCACAGGTTTGCGAAACAGTAAAAACACCCCCAAATCTCCACTTTTATCTAAACATGAAAAATATTCAAGATTTAACACCGAGGGATCATCTTATCAAACCAGAGAGCTTTAGGCTAAGCTTGAGAGATAAAACCTTATGTTTAATATAAAGCCTTGCTGCTTTCGTAATAGAGTTCAGAATTGTAGTTTTTTCTATTATTTATCTCGGGACATCAGAAAGTTTGTTTCCGTGACAAGGCGATTTTGCTTGTAACCAAATATTATGCGGTCCATTAAGTTGAGTGTCTATTTTAATCTGGCATTTTGCCTCAGACTTCACTTTAAATGTGTCGGCATTATTGGGCCGGAATTTTGATACGTGACACGTATTTAAAAAAAACAGCTCGTCCTTGGATTGGATTGTGTGTGTAAAATCAATATCAAAATATTGTAACACGACAAATCGCTCTTAGTAAGTAACAGACTAATTTACTCACATACTTCATGCTGACGATGACTCGAAGACACGATTATTAGTAGTGGTTGTATGTGACGTTATTGATCTTTTTCACGCAAAAATTACCGTCCGGAATTGGATGAAATTTGGTACAGCGGCGGATTATTAGCTGAATTTCAGATAATAAAATATCTACCCATGAAATGTATTACACAAGTGAAACCGCTGGCAATGCTAGTTTATTAATGACAATACTAACAATACATTTATTTTTGTTTCAGGTACGTATTTGCCATTAATTTCACAGGTATAGAGGTTACTTTGCCAGATTCCAGGTGACCATGTGACCATGCTACCGGGACGTCTGGGACCGAGGGGCGAGTTCATTGCGATTCAACTCGCGTTGCATACGTGATGGTTTGTCGCACTCTCGGGTGCTTGTAATCTCAGCAGAGTAATCGGGTTTTGCTGCCCTTTTGTGGACACACTGTTTTTTTGGAATTTAATTTTAATGTAACTTTAATTATCACAAGACAAGTGAGTAAGATTCACAAATCCTGGGATCCGTACTGGGATATAAGATTTCAGGAATGTTAATATTTTAACATGATACTTCTACACTTCTTCAAAAAATACTGTTGCATGACACACGTGACCGCAATTCTACTATAAAAAATAATGAATAACCATTTTTCCTTACTTCGTAGGACGCAACCCTTCAAAGACAAAATCTTAAGTTCCATTCGCATTATAAAAGGATGTACATACAATATCTTTCAAAGGATGTTAAATACTTACCCATAAATAAGGACGGTTATACAAATGCTTGTTATTCCCATTCCTTATACGGAAAAAAGAAAATTTATTCGTATTACCGGCAAAGCACATTATTTAATAAGAAAAACATTTCCGGTTATGACGTTAGAATAGGGGAAGCCAATAAAACCGTATCAAAAGAGAGCCATAGGTTAAGCGGCAAACGTATGAAGACATCAAAGAAAAACGCTATGCTTTGAATAGATTAGTCAAATGCAAATTGGTAGATAATGTCGTAATGTGGCGTTTCTCATGACACGCCGCCGCGAATGTTTTATTTATACCGCGCGGGGGACGCGAATTATGCGGAGGTGAGGGTATTCCAACAAGCGACACACACGTGGGTACTTTTGATTGATATTAACGTCACTGCACCCAACTCTTTGTAGTTTACCGCTAGCGTGTTAAAGCTACCTCTTTCCGTCGATGATGTGTAAGTGCCTATGAGACAGGCGAGTCTATCGCCGTATCTCAGGCACAATTGTACACACTGACTTTCTTCTCAAATGCATGCAGTTCTTCTCACTATGCTTCTCTTCATCGTTAAACTTGTCACTGATATATCGTTGTTTGGAACTTAGGTTCGAACTTATGGGTGCTCACTGTCGAGGTTTGAACCGACAATCTTAATGTTGCAAGTGAATAGTTAAACCAAGGCTTTTATGTAGATTTTTTTTTATGGGATTTCTAATCATGGTTTTTATCTATCTAGTTATTTTTCAATACATATATGTACTTGTATGGTTTGTACATGTAGGTATGTACCCATATACATTTTCCCCTTTTCTACCCCAATTAAGTCATAGGGTGAAAAAAACATTAGGTATAGAATTAGCATGTCAAAGGGAGATCGGACGAATGTCCGAGACTGCACGCCGGCATGGGCACCCTACTTGATTATATTACGCAATACAATATTCATAGCGCTTTGAGAGTAGATATTTTTTAAATAACCCCTTTTAAGTAACAGGGGTCGTGTTAACTCCTATATGACAGCATCATGTCTGGTTGCAGTGACAAGTACAACCTAGCTCTTTACCGAAAGAGTAGGCAGCGGTGTTATACCACCCTCTTCATGCGGGAGAATGGGAGATTGATTTATTCTATGAAGAACAATAAATGCCTTACTATAAATAATGATTAAATATAAATTTAGTAGTTAACGGTTACTATAAATAATATAAAATAAATAAATATAACATTTTAGATGGCATTTTCTTCTCAAGCGTATGCGGGTTTCCCTTCATACTAAAAGCTTTTGTCACTATAATTAATATCAGAAAAGATTTGAACCTGCAATCTTGATCCATGAACTTAAGATCAATCAAATCAATCTGCCACCACGGCTCAACGTTCACAATTGTACACTCCACGCGGCATTTAACTTAGTTAACTCTCGCCGTTCGACATATAAATTATGTATTTGCCATGAGCTTTATATATATATATAACAGGCGCGTTACTTGTCCTTCTAACCATTATGTGATGAGTATAAGTATGTATTGTTTCTTGTGCATCGATCTGTAATAATCTTAATATACACATGATCTAGATATATAAATATGTCTATCACTAGTACTAATATATATTAGGTAAATTTGTATATCCTTGTAATTTTTTCATTTCGTAAAATCTAAAGTTTAAAGTATATATATATTATGTGCGATCTTATTTGTGATACGAGTACTTACTATAAATAGCCTTTTAAAACTCGTCATAATTACAGTTTAATCGTATTATTGAAACCCTTGAAACTGAAATGTCTAAAATATCGCATAAATCGGCTCGAAGGACTATTACCCTGTCAAATTAATATGTCGCGAACAGGAGAATTTCTAAATGTCTATCATTTCGAAAACAAAGCTAAGCGTTGGTTAGCCCGCTTTCGCTCGCAGACGCCAGCGGCGGTGACTTCAAAGGGATGACGACCACACCCTCCCTCGCTCCAGGCGTCACCCTGTGTTTGTTCATTGCGGTGCCACCACGTATTCGAGGAACAGATCAGTGTGTATTTACCTTTACGAATTCACAGTAGTACGAAATTTCGTTCAAATACATTACGTACGATTTCACACTTGTTTCCAATGGAAATCATTAAAATTTATCAATATTCCTATGCCCACCAACGTAGCCTGTAAAGCTTCATACCTACGTATGAATATAAAAAAATAATTATGACCATATCCGTAAATGCACCCTGTCAAACAATAAACCAGAAGCGTGTACTCGAATTTTAAATGTTGACGGGGAGAGATTGTTTCCAAATTAAAGTGTCTACGAGAGGGAGGGTCGTGGAATGAATAGCACTGTCCCTTTCTTTCCGGCACGTGTTCAATCCCGCCTATGAATATTGATACCTCTCATTATAACTCAGATGCTTGTTATAAGTGTTTTAGAATTTGAAAATATATTTGAGATATTTTTTAATATCCCATATTGTATGGAAATTTGCCTCTAAGGGTGTATACATTTCAGAAGATTTAGATGACTTTGAACCCTATGCCTTTATACTTAATATTTATACTTATTATCGTTTCATAGCTCTCTTTAATGTTGTTGTTGTTATTATTTAATCTCTTGATCTAATATGAATCCTAGCTAAATACGGCTCTAAATACATACTACATGAAAAATAAAACCGGTCACATGTGATTGAACGTAACTCTCCAACTCAATCAATACCCGTCACAACGTAATTAGACGAATGTATTCAGTATCACGCACCACGTTGGGCGCCAACGAGCCACGCCAGGCGCCAACTCGCTAATTGGTGGTTACCAAGTAATTGGACCAGTTTAAGAGAATAATGTAACTGTCGCAGTGTGTGGTCCGGATTATGGCTTAATGATGCTAGAATGGGAGTTACTAGTTAGTTCTCACATTTTTCGCACGGTGAGCACCCTTGAAAGTTGGTGCGAAATGGTATTTGAATAATTATGAAATTCATTTTGAATTGATGTTTTTTTTTTTTTCAAATACATCTTGTTTATGTATATTCTATATATAGCAATTCAAATGAACATAAGTATAAGTCAACAGAACAAATATATTCAGCACAATACATATATATACGTGTGTGTGTGTGTGTGTGTGTGTGAGTATACATTGCGGTGAGTCCCTTGCGGGTTAGGCCAGGAGCGAGTACAGCGCTAGTTCTCTGGAGACTTATAAATCTATCTTAGATTTATCTAGACTTATTATCTATGGTATGCCTTGTTAATTTTTTGCAAGGAAACATCCTATCTACGAAAACGAACCTCTTCAACATTTCCATTTACTTTAATAAATTAAATAGTTTCATTTTCAAAGACTTCAAGGCGAGTTCGAGTCTCGTTTTATTTAGTTAATTAATAATACCAATCTCCAAATTCAGCTATTATTGATACACTCGATGCTCAGAGCGAGGGATGCCATTTCACTAAGGGTTGCCACAAAATGCTATTTTTATAAAACTTACGTACATACGTATAAGTACGCATTCTCTCACAGGATAGACTGGCGTCCATACTCCAAGAGTATGGACGCCAGTTCTCTCCATTAATAAACATCTATGATTACTATTAAAGAAATATAGAAACTTGACTCAACACCATCTATTATTGAAAACGATAAAGGAGAATAAACGATAAAAACCGAATAAATCCTTGCAGTGAATAACTATTAAAATGTAAATCCAAAAAAAGAGACAATTTTAATATTCTATCCATAAAGCACACAAAAAATCGAAGTCAACAACCGAAGGAATTACAAATTCTGAGCACAGCCCTGACTCGACAGCTAGGGCCGGGGCTCAATGCCCATTGTGTTTTCACTTGTTTTTTAACCGAGAGGGTAGTTTCTATTATTCCATTGTGAGTCCTTGGCGACATGGTCTATGGGGCTGGCCGGTGGGGTGTGATGCGGACTTTATTAATCATTTGTCATCAGGTCAAGTGGTGAGTCGAGTACCGAGATATTAGTTTTGGCGTGTAACATGATACGTTTGAATTAAATATTTGCAAGTTGGTATATTGTAGTATTTCCGTCATGTTGGTAATGGTTCTGCTTTCACTGTTCGTTGATTCCTTCACCGTCTGCAAACATTAGGCTATTAGGTAAGTGTCTGCGTACATATTAACAACGATGTCATTTATATATTAGAACGTCGATATCTATAGTAGAGACTTTTATTTAAGGTCGGTTGATTTGTCGAAAATATTATTTAACATTTTATCCCTTTATACAACGTACTTCAAGAAACATTACCGCAATCGATTCTAAATATTTGCATATCGTCGCAAGCGCCCTTACCCCTCTCAGAGCGAGTAAGAACTCGTTATCCACAATACTGACCCGGAATAATTCCGTCGAGTGCCGCTATTACCGAGGCCCTCATTTCCGTTCTGGAATCCGGATTTCAGGACCCTAAGCTATTTTCAAGAAGGTCGGCGTTTTGTGAGTTCTCTCGGTTTGGTTTGAAGTAGTTAAGGCGCTACTACATTTATTTCTGATAAGTTTTTCTTATTACTCACATATTAAGCTTTTAAGTTGCTCTTATAAAGCAGCCAGTGTGCATAGACTTAATGGCGATAGACTATCCAGAGCAATATTGCATTAGATCGGATGTCATCTGTAATAGTGATCAATGATTATAGTAACAAATAACTATGTATACAGATGAAGACCAATGCCAACTATGTATCTAGATGAGACCGAATAAATTCAAGTATGGGAATGTCAAGAGAATTCGAAATTGGCGAGCATATATATGAAAAGACCGATTAATGCGGATCAAGAGAAAGAGACAAGTCTAGAAAGAGCTTGCGCTCTACTCTCTGCCTACCTCGTAAGGAACTCGGCGTGATGGTATGAACAAATAAGCAAATACATATGCATTGCCATAGTCGGATATGCTGTTGACAATACATAGTTGCGCGTGCGGTATTTCGCGATTATAACCCAATTGCGAAGAATCCTTACACATGTCCATTGCAACTGTGCTATAAGCATCAAATGAGACGCATTTTTAATTAAACGTCCCCGGAAGCCGCCATGTTGCTACGCGTCCGCTGCCGCCATCTTCCGACGGCCGTTTGACAAATTGGAACGCCAGAGTGACGCGCAATTTTACCGCCTATTGTTCGCTTTTCCGCGCAACAAAATGAAAAGTCGCGTGCCATTTTTATTCTTTTACTGAACATTTTACGGCCAGTGTGGTGCATGGCAGGGTTCATTTTTGTAGTTTTCACAGGGGTTCACTATTTCGTGCTGGTTTTATTGGAATTGACTCGCAAACTTGAACATGAAAAATTAAACATTGTTGCTGTCGTGAAAAATAAACGATACCCTATCGGTATGTATCAGTCTATGGAATACATTATTGCTGAATTGATGTTAGATTTACGACATTAACTCTTACGCCTTAGCATTTGTTCAGATATTACGTTATTCACCCTATCAAGCTGGCAGCATCCGAGACCGCCACAATTGAGGAAATCAGTTCACTCCTTAAGGTTACATGTTGTTACATACACATATGCATAGAGATCTAAATTCTTGATCTAAGTTGGTAAACCAAATTTGAGGATGAAATAGTGTGCTTCATGAAGAGTAATGTGTTTAGAAAAATTACATAAGCTAGTTTTTATATATGTAATAAAATCAAGTTGGATAATTTACATTTCCAGAATATTTTAGTCTGCTTTCAGGAAAACCTTAAACCATTATTGTAAACGCTATAAGCATCGTTACTCTAACACAAGACAGTAGGCAAGGAACAATTCCGAACTAGTTAACGTTTATACGGCCCGCCTCATTAAAGCGGGCGGCGAGATCAAAGGAGTCCGAAATACGCGCCCCGCAGACCTATGCGATCGTAGATACGGAATTTATACTCAAAATGTGTCTAGAATATACAGAAAATTATTTAAATAGATACATGTAAGGATATTTTAGTGATAACAAATTGTTTATATCTTGTGATTCAAAGTCCAAACTGAGCAACTACTTTATAGTCTAGAAGCGTACGTCTATTATAATTGACGTATCACAACTCTTCACATCTGGTGGCAAGCACAGCATGTAACCCATGGTGACTGTGTGGTTTAATTGGTCAATTGCTCAATGTACATATGCAATTTCAAACCTCATTTGAGGAGACACTAAAGAATTTGTTCGAACTTACAGTGTCGTCATAAGTAAAGAAAATGAAGAAATCCAAAGACTTGAGGGACTAAGAAAGATAGAGTCAGGCTCAACATTGCTCATACATACTCCAGCAAAAAATGTTATTCCACCGCTGCTTTCGAGTAAATTATATGAAATACTTTGTCATGGCCATAAAAAGCAGGAAATAAGAAAAATATTTTTTTCTTATTTTAACTGTACCTAAATGAACTTCAAAAAAATCTACGCATTACCAGATCTATGTCTGTCCAAATGGGCACTCGTGGCCAACGGTTTAAAAGAGCAAATTTACGTCCGCGTCGACAAGCCAACGTTTTATTATCATAACGCTTTGGTGTGCGAATGTGTACGATACTTCGCTTTATGGTCAAAACATACTTGATCTCCATCGCCCATGACTAACATGGTCTACCTGGAACACCCATAAGAAAATCGTTCAATACATGTTTACTTACATTAAGTCTAACAGTGATGTAGCTACCAATATTTTTTTCTGAATATACTACAAGTACAGTGATTTATCATACCACGAGCTTTATGGTGAGGGAATACATTGAGGTGAAAGCTGCATGCGTTTGAGAAGAAATTCAAGGACGTTGTCGTACTTGAGAGGCGGCAATGGATTCGTCTGTCATGTTGGCAGCGAAATATATTCAATATATGTGGGAAAAGACGGTGTTGATATACCTCTACCTACGGTTTGAATATTTATAATTAAGTCTATCTAAGTGTTTTCATGACAGGCAGGCTCAAGAAGTTCTAAAATAAACCTTTAAAATACTGTAATCTTCATTTTTTTATGTAGTGAACACATGATCATCTTGACCAGTTTTTTTTTATTTAGGAACAGTTATACAAATCTACATCTAAAACAACCGTTGGTGCTACGACTTTTAACGAAATGCTCCATTTCGCCCATCATCATTTCATCGAACATAAAACAGGATATTACGACATATTTAAGTATTATTTCCAACATTTCGATTTTTATAGGTCATCATTATTTCCCCTGGATTATTAATGGACAAATATTTTTAATCGATGTGATAACCCATGGTTCTCATTTCAAGTTTGATCAAGATACTCCGATATCTATTGATGCGACTATAAATTCTGTAGTTGTTTCATAAGAGAGAATAAATTATGCACTGTTAATCCTGTATCAGGGATTGATTGGATCTAATTGGGTCGTTACGACTAAGAATTACCAATTAGGATATTAAATGACTGACTATAGAAGAGCCACAGTTTGTATCAGTCTTTGTCTAGTAAGTTAAGAGACGGCCCTATATTTAGCCCCTGAGGGACTCCGATGTATTCAGTACATTTTTAATAGAATAATAAATCTTTCTTTTACCCTATCTTCTATAATATAAACACGACATACATACATATCACACTGAGTCCCTCACGGGGCCTACTCCATCAGGGACTCGGTGAGGGTAACATTGTCTACAGAGAGAGTAGAGCTTCGGTCTTCTTTAGACTTATATAACCTTTAGCTTCATCCACCTTCATCAGTAACTGAGTGTCCGATCGATTTTATCTAAGTAGTTGGAGCATGGTTTTCCTCTATTGCTTCCAGACACCGTATTGTAAACCTGTTTCGTCAATATTTCCTTTCTTCCAGTAGGTATGTCCTACAAGTCCAAACATTGCTTCAGCTTTACATTTAATTACATCTTTCTTAATCTATTTCAAACTTCTAAGCTTCTTTAATACATCAGATTATTAATATACAAACCTTCAGCATCTAGTTATCATAATATCATAAACTGAAGAGGCTTGCAATCTTGAAAGCGACCTTGTTGCTGAAACAATTCAGAAATTCCAAGTTTGTTTGCAACTGGGACAGCTTACTCGAGTTGAAAATTTTAATGGTCCTTCATATGATACTGTTAGTAGACGGTAAGTTAATTTCGCAATAAATTGTATGTAATACTAGCGTTTGTTAGCGGCTTCATTCGCGCTTACATATGAAGTACTTTCTGTACTACAAACAATTTATTCAGGTCAAGAAGAGTGATTGGGGCACGCCTAATTATTTTTCTAAAATAGTAGGTTTACTCACGATGGGTGTGTGGGTATTACCTGTACATCTCTGCTTACCCCTTCGGGGACCCTTGTGGGAAGGCGTGAGGATATATTATATTATTATTATTACTCACGATATTTTTCTTCACCGCAAAGCTTCGGCATAAATATTTCAGCTTTTAAGCATTAGTATGAAGTTGTTACGCGAGTTTATTATTGCATCAATTCACGTAGCATGTAGTTTAATTTGTGAAAACGTGTTTCTGAAAACTTGCCATCATTAATTAGTATCAGAATTATTTTTATGTCCGTAATCCTGACAGGCGGTATATCATCAATTACCGTTATTGAATTAAATAGTTATTTGTGTACAAATAGTCTTGCTGGATTAAATAACTTAAATGCGCATTGTGAATTAGGATCAATGGTTTCTGTCCACACATTTTATTTCTACAAATCGTTTCAGCACCACTGATAAGTATATCATTCGTTTGAGAGCATTCCAGGCGGCATAGTACAGACGCCATCAATTTTCCTGTTTGACATTTTTATGCATATTTAAGAATTTTACTTTGAAGAGATACTGGTAAGATTTATGCTAGGCGGGACATACGAACAAAAAGACCGCCCAATAAAAACGAGTAATTAGGATCATCTATATTCATACGATTGGCCCTTCCTTTTTACTTAAAAACCACACATCTAAAGCCTCTTAGATCATGGAAGCAGTTACATCATTGAAATTAATTTCCCGTTTTGATTTGTATGAAGGCTCGTTATTAAAGAGAGTTTATAGTTATATAGAGAAAACGGAGAGAAGAGATGTTTTTATTTTGCGTTCCGACAATGAAAAAAAAAGCAGAATTAGGTTTGAAATGTGTGGGTTTGACGTGAAAAAAATGTCAAAAATACACCGTTGCATTTGTTTTATAAGCTGCCCCCGCAGTTTCATCTGCGTATAATTTCCTGTTACTTTGTTTTATGAAAACACATGTGATACTCCAGCTAATAATCTATCACTGTGTCAAATTTAATCTAATTCCGTTCAGCTTTGCAACATCCATGAAACGCAAACGCAAATCCATGAAACGAAAACGAAGATGGCACGAGTGTAGATTTACAAATCCAAAATCTTTTCCTTCTTGAAAATCCATCCTATTGGGAAAACCTCTGCCTAGCTCTCTTTCTCACTCTTATTCAGGTCCACGAGTATTCAGTCCAATCGAATCTTCAAAAGTCAAATAGTTTCTAAATCTCTCTACATTCGTACATCCTGGAAGCAATTTAGAAATATAATATAATTTATGGCAACGTGACACAATTTGGCAATGCCAGTGAGTGAGTGAATGAATAGCTTATTTTTGTTCAGACTAATAATTTCATTTATATAATAAAGTCACAGAGCTGGCAACTGGAAAATATTATTTATTTCACATTGCTATTTTTATGTAGCACTCGGTGGGGGCTTTTAAAATTCGCGTTTTGCTTTATTAGAGTTAGTACATTTAGAATTAATGCCAGTATATTTATACCAAAGACATTTAACTATGTTCTATAAGTAACCAAACTTTATGAGCAGTATTTTGTCAAAATAAAAACGAAGTGAGAAAATGACTACGTCTGATATGTTATACCTATATATACCGCAATTTCAGTTTTCACGGATTTATTGCTGAAGATCTTGCTTAAAATAAAGGGTAAATTTGTACCGCAGGAAAGTTGAACTGTATAGGCGGCGCTACAATCGTGTTCCATTAATATTTTTACACCGAAACTAAGTTCGGCGGGACAGCTAGTCATAAATACTCATCAAAATTACATACATACATACATTAACCACACTGATGGTTTTCATGATATAAGAAGATAGAAAACAGCATCTCTGATAACTCTAGTGAGGGGCAATCAAAACAGTATTCTGAAAAACGTGGCAGATAGCTTCCCGATATGGAATTGCCTCGTGAAGAGGATGATTAAGTGTATTTACTAACATTATTTTTTAAGTCATTCTGTTTTTACTAACAAAGAATGCATCTTTTGATATCTGAAATGAAATATTATTATTAAAAAAATATGTAGTCTCAAGGTGCGAACCTTATAAAACATTTTCGTAAGATGATACACGAATCTTTGGCTATAAATGTTCGCTTTTACGTTTATTATATTAATTAATCTATACCGTTGGGGATGCGTGAGGTTTACGATTGTCATTATTGGTTTTCCGACTTCCGGCAGCCACATCCTGTTAAATCCGCCCATTATAGAACCTTTAGTTGGTGTTTATTATGTTTGTGTACTCGAAACCGGCGACCATGTATGAACAGACTGATGATGTGGATGAAGTGAAAGAACTTAATTAGTCTTGTTGTAACTTTCGAGAGAATTGAACTGTTTCTCTCTGTCTACATCGTGGTATGTGATGATAGTGTATGTATGTATTTTGTGTATAAGTTTAGTGCAAAAGGTTTTTCATGTATTTGGACACCATTATTATTGGAAACTTACAGTTAATTTAACAACTAATTGTTTCGTAAGTACATTCAAAAGAGTAATGTGATTTTTATAAAAACCGAATGGTGCTATAAACGCTATTTGGCTAGAATTAAATTTTAAAGGATTCTTATCTGTAAAATTTATGACTCGTGTCGGAGCTAAACGTTCTTTGATTCATGAAGTTTATTCTATTCTAGACAGAATATTTGAGGTCCGAGTTAGGAGCTTTTAATTTGTACTGCCTTGTGTTATATTGGAACTTATTGAGGTCAGTTGATACACTTTTGTTGTCTAATTGGCCGCAAAGTGACCTGTGTCCTATTTTCTGCCTTTGAATAAACAATTAATAATCTCGTTTTCTTGACAACTGTCAATATGAAAAAGGATGCTTTTTTATGTATACATATCATCCATATCGCTATCACTTACGGGGTAGACAGAGGGAGACGAGCGGTAGTTCTGCATGGACTTACAGACTTCTTTAGCTTCAACCGCTTTCATCAATTGCTTGACGTGCCCATCCTTGGTTTGATCAAGGTTAATTATGTCATACTTTCACTTTTAAGACATATGCCTACCACAAACCATGAAGAATGACATGAAGAATCCCAGGTCCAGCTTCACAGACTATTTTCGTTCTGTGTGACGTCGACAAGTATTAAATATTTCCAACTTTTGATATCTCCTTGACTATATTCCAGTAGGTATTTTCCAGCAGACTGAAAACTCCCTTGTGTCGCTAAATCCCAATTCCTGTAAAAATACTGTATCGACTAACGAGCAAATAGTAGCAGAAATATGTTTACGGTTCGGAATACAGCCGTGACGCAATTTGTAACACCCCTCGGTGGGGGCGGACTTCAAAGGGCTTGCCGACAAAGCGCTAAATAAGATGAAAAAAATAACGACAATGGGCAGGGAAATCGGGGCCTCTCGAATTTTCGCGTTTCTTTTTAGTTTTTCGCGCGAACTCTGCGCTACGTGTATGTAGGTACACGATGTAAAGGCATTTTCAGTTCGGCTTGTACTTTTCCTATTCTGATCCGTTCTTTGTTCCCGCTTATATTATGATATTTACAGTGCAATAACTGACGAAAGCATCTACAATGATGGTTGAATTGTATTTGATCATCTCGTATCATAAAAATCAATTAAAGCCGTCATCAAATTGCACAAGTACGAACTAAATATGTGTCGAACGATACTTAACTGTAACAAATCACACATATATACCACACAAATTGACCCAGTCGCAGAATAAGCTAAGACAGTTTTTTATGAACTAACCACAGTATCACACTCTTATAGATATAGGTGTAGTAAAAACTATAATTTATGGAACATGTTAGACCCCAACGGGCATCGAAATCCCATTCGTAATTGACCAGACATCAAATAAATATATTTGTAACCGGTAACCGTAGCATAAGACCGGCAAAACCAGGGTAGTTTATCTAACGTTGTGAGGAGTGTTATGATATGAGCATGAGAGATGAACTTTCTCACTCAAACTACTTCGGTTCTTACAGGTAGAGACTATTTGGCAGCGATCTTCCAAGGAGGAAATTACAAATTTTAAATCAGACACTCAATCCAAAATAAAGGAATAATCACTGCTTTATGTTCAAAAACCGATTACAGAGTTGGCTTTATGAGCCATTAAATAATTTGATAAACAGCCTGGCGTCTTTGTATATTCGCTGTTTATGCATAATTAATTATACTTGTCACATAAATTGTTAGGATGCTTTTATATGGTGCTCAGAACAGCAAGTTTGTCGAAAATGAAGGAAATAAAGCCGCTTATTTTTTTTTTCACTTGAATACGTCAAACGTCAACGATAAACTACCGGCTACGGTACGGTAACGATAACTAGATAGAAGAAATAAACTTACATTGGTAGAACCGATATCAGACATCTTCCATCGCTCACTACGCATCTACATAATTTTGTTTAAAAGATTTATATACAAAAGATTTAGATACATATGTACATATCACACTGAGTCCCCCATGGGGTAGGCAAAGGGATTTTTTTATTCTATTCAGTTTTAGATAACCGAACACATATCAAATGTGTATGTAGTTTTAGATGTCCTTGACAATTTGCCAATATCACGCCTACCCTTAAATAGTCTCAGTGAAAGGTAACGAATTATCCTTAGCAATCGCCCGAGCCCAAGCATTGCCACGCCCTATTCAGGCGCGGAACTCAAAATATGAAGCCTTAAATGCTTATCTGTATGATTATCTACACTCTATGCCAATGACCCCACTCAAGCGCTTTATTCGCCAGATTATGCAAATGCTTTACGTATATTATATAAAATGGCGTGGTGGCCGAGTGGATTGAGTTGCCTGCAACACAAATATTGCAAGTTCGAATCCTGTACCAATGAGTTTTCTGAACTTTATGTACAGTGATTAGTCACACGAGCTTTACGGTGAAGGAAAACATCGAGAAGAAACCTGCATACGTCTGAGAAGATATTCAAATACGTGTGTATAGTCGAGCTTCAGTTAGGGCGATGGACTCGCCATGTGTGACGTTGGCTCCTAAAATATATATCTAGTGGAAAGGGAAGGTTTCAGAAAGAAACACGTGTTTAATGATTTCCTAATAAAAATCTCCAATTGAAAAAAAAACCAAGATAAAAGTGTAAATAAACACTTTCAGATAGATTTATAGACAATATATAGACACACCCTAATTTCGCCGGCAATATTGAGGTACCTACACTAATTATCCGGTGCCTCTTTAACCACTCAGCCACTACGGCTATTCATGTATCTATCTACATACCTAAGTATATAGATATATGGAACTTAAGTACATACTTAGTATACGTGGTTAATACTTATTATATATCCTCACACTTTCTCATAAGGGTCCCCGAAGGGGTAGGCAGAGGTGTACTTATTATTACAGTCAATTTTATTTTTGTAAGATCCATATATTTTTTTGGCAAATATCCAGTTGATGATTAACTTAGTTGTTTGTGTTAGTTATAACTAAATATTTATTTTGTTCGGATAACTCTTAAAACAGTAAAAAAACGAAAAACTAATTTACAACAAATTACCCATTTTCCTCTAGTGTAAGGTCAGCTCGTGCTGAAGCACCCACATTAATCTTAGCAGTTATCAAAATCAGAGTCGCGACCCATCTGCATACACGCACACATTCGCACCGCACGCACGCGCGGCGTCGAGATCAAAGAGAGCGCGACCCCTTTGTGTACGCCGCCGTCGCGTGCCGTCTTTTTCTCGTCTCGTAACGTCGCCATAAGAGGGCGAATGAGAGAGCGAGATAGGTAGTAAACAGCTGATGCTGATTATATAGCTGCAACGTGAATATTTCACCTCGTTATCGAGTCTTGTTTGTGTTAGATGGTGATGCTAGAGAATCAACTTTAGATATCGATACATGTATCGTAAATTTTTGCAAATAATTAAGTATCATAATCATTTATTTATGACATCTCACAAAAAGCGTGGAACATATACGTGTGTATATATAATTAGACGAATGATAAAATATAACCATATTTGACTACAATACTAAGAATGTCGCAGAGATACAAGGCTACTTTACCGCAGCACAAATTTAAAGGTTGCCTAGTCTTGATCAAATCATCACATCAAGTGTTGAGTCGAGTCGAAAGATCTTTATATCAGTGCTCAGTGCAGTGATCAAGGAATGGTAATCACAGGTGTGTGCTAGAAAATACCCTCTTATCGATGGAGATACATAATATTTAAGTCCAACGACTGTCGCAGTCCGCTTTCTTATATACATTCAAATGTGCAAGTAAAAGAAGAACAATTATTAATAAAACATATTTTGCAAATTATTTAGTTCATTGTTTCCAAAAAGTGAATTATGTCGATGTCAGGCTACCAACTAAATGTGCCGAAACTGAAAGGTCGCGAAAATTACGATGACTGGGCCCATAACCTAATACAACACGCCGGGAGGATGTTCAAAGACTAACTGGTTTATTTCAAATGCATAGACAATAGACAAATAATCATAGAAGAGTTGCATATCGTTGTTAACAGATTACAGATACAGGACTATTAGTATAAGAACATTATTTTGATAATAATTTTAACAATTATTTTAATCGATATCGGCGTCACCATGAGCGGCACATCACTAACAGTAGTAGAGCACGGCTCCCGAGTAGGCAAGACAGGAACCTCCCGATATCGATGCTGATAATTAAAATAGACTTACTCTCTGTTTGCGCAGAAAAGTTCAATTTCACTCCGTTTATTTTAAATGATTATAAAATAGTATAAAATGATTAATCTTTATGAGTAGTGCTCAGAAGAAAAGCTACCCTTCTTAATATAATGGAAGATACTGGATAGTAAAATACGTTAATTATTTTAGGCCCTTAAGCCTTATTGCAATCATAATTCAAGACCGTAGTTAAGAATTAACGGCTTATAACCTATATACATACTTTGTTAACATCATTGTATTCACGGAGTTTTCTCATGGTATGAAGTACAGTCCGCCTTACTGTTCATCCGTGAACGCAATAAATGCGGATTGACTGTACGACCAGAGGGTTTTTTAACCCGACTTCGGGAAAATGCTATTCCCACCGTGGGAAATGTGTGAGTCACGGCGACGTTTTGTGCAGTAGTGTAATAGGCAGTAATTGCATTCATTATCGTTTTTACAAGGATGTCACGTCTTCATAAGTAGCTTCGGTATTTTTAACCGACTTCTATAACTTCAATTGCGTACGTGATTTACGGATCCTAAATCATTAATCCTGCTAAATAAAATCCAAGAGTGAAACTATTCGAATAGTAGAGTATTGTAACTTTACACTGACAACTACCTGGAACCAAACGTGACGTGTTGTGTCGAATAGTCGAAAACACCGATACTGGTATTGTAAACACCAATTTATTAGTAAAGTTTTTCAGGATCTGTTTCTCAATCACACTATAACGGCGGAACTGAATGGGATAAATACGCACAATTAGGGAGATTAGGATTTTATTGTACTTATGAGTTTTTTCTTAACTTAAGCGCAATGATCAGTCCCACCACGAGCTTTACGGTGAAGGGAAACATCGAGAGAAAACCTGTATACGTTTGAGAAGGAATTCAAAAGGCGTATGTATAGTCGTGCTTGAGTAACGGCGATGGACTGGTGAGTGAGGTGTGAAGATATGTTTATACAGAGAAGACCACGAATACTCAGGTGACAAGGTTTCAAGCCCCA
>JACCPG010000560.1:0-28282 GCA_016069955.1 Drepana arcuata
ACCCCGTTAGGAATTCGGCGTCATATTCGATATATAGATTAAATATTCTTAATTTTATACGAATTGTTAATATTTATATAAATACATAAGAAACTTTTCAGGCATGCCAAATAGAAGACTCCAGTCAAATACTAAATATGCGATGGAAAATATTGTTGTCCGTTGCTGCACTTGCCACATTAGGGCACGCTGTCCAAAAGCCCGCAACAACCAACAAAAATAGGAACTCACAAGTAGCTGTCAACAGCCCCAGTGAATTAAACCAAGCAACCCACGCACCAAACCTTGAGGACGCTACTACAGAAAAATTTGTATTTCAAGAATCAGAAACAGAAAGTGATATTGTATCATCAAGAAGCGATCAAAACTCTGACTCAGGCAGTGAAAGCACTAAAGCTAGTAGCAGTAGTAGTAGTAGTAACATTCTGAATAGTGGAGAAAAAGCGACAGAAGAGTCTATTTCTGTTAGCGGCGACATCAATAACAGTGGAAGTCAGTACCAAACGAACACAACAAGTAGCCAAGATATTACATCAAATGAACAAAAAGATAACAGTGAAAATAAAAGTGAATTTGGAGGTAGCCATGAATCCATCGATAAATCCATTGAGGTCTCTAGTGGGGATTCGATGAAGGTTGAAAACGAGACCCCCGATGATAATGAAGAATACATTCAAACAACTTATGGCCCGGTCAAAGGATTTCTTTGGGCGGGGTCTGACCATATTAAAAGCTACATCGATATTCCCTATGGGTCATTTAATCGATTCGAGGTAATTCCGTACACTACATATTTAAAAGATTTATAGACGTCGTTAACAACTTATTATTGCACATTTCAGACTCCATCTGAACCAGACAGTTGGGAAACAGTCCACGAAATAATCGAACATAATAAGCGCTGCCCGCAGCTTGTGGGCGACACCTACGTAGGCGATCATGACTGCCTTACATTAAGCGTTTTTTCTCCAATTGACGCCAGAAATGCAAGTGTTCTGTTCCACATATATGACAGCAAGTTTATCAAGGGCAGTGCTGATCCAATGATCTATGGCCCAAAACAATTGGTTTCAAAAGGAATCATACTTGTTTTGCCAAATTACAGAGTGGGACCCTTAGGATTTCTGTGCCTTCAAAATGAAACTGCTTTTGGAAATGCTGCGTTAAAAGATTTGAGCTTGGCACTGAATTGGGTCCACAGGAACATTGCCAATTTTGGTGGTAACCCTGAAAATATCGTAGTTAGTGGTGATGGCACATCAGGCGCCCTCGTTGGATATTTATCAGTATCATCAAATTCTAGCAGATATATTAATAAGGCTATTACCGAAAGTGGTTCGGTCCTCTCACATTGGGCTGTAGACAGAGACCCGTTTGATACAGTAAGCCAATTTTTAGAAGCAATAAAAGACCACGGATCATTGGAGACAATAGATATTCCAACAATATACACGATATCAAGAAATATTACATTTAGGCCATGTATAGGGCTGAGTTCAGAAGCTTTTGTTGATGGTACTCCATGGAGCATGATACGTGATAACGAAATAAATATAACCTTTATGATTGGATCAGCCAAATACGCTGGAGCGCACAAGGCATTAGAACAATCTCACGAGATCTTATCGAATTTAAACGAACACTTTGAAATGTTGTTACCAAACGACTTGCATTTCCAAAACTCTGAACTTAAGACCGAGATCGCCGCTAGAGTGAGAGCCGAATATTTTGGTAATCAGAGTATAGCTCTAGAAAGACTGGAAGAAATCTCTCTTTACTTCACGGATGCTTCGTATTTAGGACCGAGTCTTAGGAGCGCGCGCCTTTTGGTCGAATCAGGAGCCACAGTATTTTTGTATGAATTTGGTTTTGTTGGAGCTCTGAACAGAGAGTTGATAGCTATAGAGAGTCCCGTACAAGGTGCTGTGATGGGAGATCTAATGGGCTACATATTTGCGTTCGACGAGATGACCCTCGTCGAAGACTCAGATGAAACGCGAATAGTTGCCTTGTTGCTGGACTTGTGGATCAGCTTCATTAACACGGGGTAATTAATTTAATTAAATTTTAAGCAGTTATTCGAATTCACTTTAATATGGCCTACATTAATAAATACCATATTATTGTTCTAGAAAACCGAATGCTGATGCTATATCGTGGAATGAGTTAAAGCTCGGTGAATACTCGGAAGAGCCATGGCTTACAATCAACAATGCGACCACGATACAAAACGGTCTCCACGAGACACGCATGAAACTCTGGACCGAGATATACGACACCTACTTCATCGAACGCAACCTTGCATCCAAGCAAACATTTTGTCACACTTTAGCTTTGATGGTACTGTGTTTAATTTCGACCTAAATATACCTTAATTTAATTAAGTTAACGAGCCATGTATTTACCCTTAACACGAATTGTAAGTGGTATGTTTAAAATATAAGCTATCGTCAAATCTGTATAATTATTGCCACTTGTTGATGAGTCACGCTAAGCAACTGCCTGCGGACGTAATGTTTACATCATTTACTAATGTTTGGACAAGGGCCTCAATCAAAACAAACTTAGCTCACCGCTCAGTAAGATGTTGGCGGTGTGCAGAGTTTAGTAACGGCTGGCTATGGTGTTGCGTTGGTTGGGGCAGCTGTTGATTTTGTGGGGGGTGTGGTGTGGCCCGCGGCCCTTCCGGGAAGTGATGACGACGCAGGGCCTGGCTCGGGGGTACTTTGCCGCCCGGCCGCCTCACTACGCTTACCTCGGAATCCCCTACGCGCGGCCTCCCACCCGAAACGACAGGTTTAAGGTCAGCTGATTCATTTGTAGATAGACATCGGCCCCGCTGGTTGTTATCACGTAAATGTTTGTTTTGGCAATGTATTAGGTTATTGGGGCCACGGAATTAGGGCACGGAGCTAGTGGTATTACTCCCGAAGCATATACACAACACAGATTACACACAAAGCCTGTAACAAAGACTGCAAGTTCGAATCCCTTGAATATCCAATCGATTTGATCTAGGTTGTTAGAACGTGGTCTTCCTCTGCCTTCTCTAACACACACTTTCGCACTGTGTATCTATCACGCGAATCTTTCTTTACTCGTCCTTTCTACAAACCAACGCAACATACATTTCTTTTTTTGATTTTCATGCTCCTCCGAAATACCCATAATTAGATGTCGTATAAAAAAAGCGTGCCGCAAAATGTACTATCAATAAACTATCCAGTTAGACCAAGCTAAAAACTACAAAATCACAAACCGGATCTCCGGTAGCGGCCAACATTCTTCCGAGCGACGAGGATGCAGATATGAGTCACATAGAGTGCCAAAAGAAGTGAAAGTTCCTCTCGCGAGACAAGGTAATAGTACGTACAATACACAGTTGCCTCGGGCGCTACTGGCACACTAAGGTGCGCTTTCAACAATGCGAAAGGGACATTTTCTGACACGTCCCCTAAGTATGGGGGAAACATGATTGCAATTGCACGTCTCTATGAGGCCCATGGGCACTAATAAAGCTAGTAATCCACATTAATGAATACGCGTTATTTAGTAAGGTTCTGAAAATATTTCTAGAAGAATAAAATTATCAAAGACCGGCTACAAAAACGTCGTGAATCACAAAAACCTAATACAATAAACTTTGGCATCATCTGCAGTATTATATATAGATACGTTTACCTTCCATATTACTATGAAATGGCATATTAGTTAAGGACGAGCCTCATGCATATGTACATACATATCAAATGCCGCCTAATGTCAGTTACCTAGCAGATTTGATATACCCGTTATATGCAAAATGCATTCCATCTGCCTCTCAAAAGTCGAGATTCGAAAAAAGAACTTAATTATATAACCAAGTCTTACGTATCTGTATGGTATCAGGCGCCCAAGCCACCACCCTACTGGAGCGGCATTTTCGAGGCTACGTACAAAATTAGATGTCCCCAAGATGGCGTAATGGGAGACGAGAACTGCCTGGTGGTAAACGTGTTCACGCCTACCGACCCCGCCGCATGCCCCGTGCTCGTTCATATACACGATGGGGATTTTCAGACGGGGTATGTTGAACATCGTGTTTCAGATGATAGCCGGTTGTAAAGGATCACTTGGATTGACAACTCTTTAGACAGTGTGATGCATTATTGACCCTCACGTGTCATTTGCACCTACGAATTCTTTGAAATAGAAACCTCTACTAAATTACATTGAGTATAATTTCAATTTGTAATTATTTATATTATAGATTACAATGGATTTTATGGTTACAGATGGGGATCTCATAAGCCACCGACCCGTCTAATCCAAGAAGATTTCATCGTCGTTACTTTCAATTATCGAATCGGAGCGTTAGGTTTCCTATGCCTCGGCACGCCGGAAGCTCCGGGTAACGCGGGGTTGAAAGATCAAGTTAGTGCCCTGTATTGGGTTCAGAGAAACATCAGATATTTCGGGGGAGACCCGTATGACGTAACTGTTTACGGAAGCGGCGCTGGCGCAGCCTCGATTGAGCTGCTCCTCCTATCAGGACTCACTAACGGCCTGGTTCATAGAGTTATAATGGAATCCGGCTCAGCACTATCACCATCGTCCCTTACCTATGATCCAGTATCTATAGCGTTCGAAGTTGCGAAAGAAATTGGTTATGATGATGTTCTACAGGTATCTGAACTGGGAAAGTTCTACAAAAAAGCGTCAGTTTCAAAGCTTAGACACACAAAAGCAATGTTCCTGCCATGTATCGAAAAGAATTTAGGTTATGCTAACGGCTTAATCGACAGTGACCCAATTATTATCCTAGAGACAGGTGATTTCCAGAAAGTGCCAATGATTATCACTTACACAAACATAGCAGGACTATTGGCTGAAAAATACAAGAATCAGCTGAACACGGTCCCTGATAGTTTTGATATGTTACTACCAAGTAATTTAGAATTTGACAATGTTGATATAAGGCACAAAGTTGGCCAGCTAACAAAAGAGTTCTACTTCGAAGTAAATCTACATGGTGAAACAAACATTGTCGAGACATATGAGAATTATATGTATGATATATTTAATGAATATCCATCTGTAAAGTCAGCAATACTACATGCTATTAGTAATCAGTTTGAATCCATATACCTCATGAAATTTGTATACAGGAGTGATCCAAATAGTATGGACAGGAATATGGTTGGCGATGGGTTCATGAGCATCTTTGACTTCATTTTCTCAGAGAGGTACCTGAATGGCAACGATGAGCTTACTGCCAATAGGTTGGTCACTATATGGAGCAACTTTATCAAGTACAAGTAAGTTTGAAGCAGGTAGCAGTGTACTAGTAGTATTATTAGTGGGCAGCACAAAAGACTCCATAAGTCACAAAACAAGCTTTACGGTGAAGGAAAACATCTAGAGAAAACCATCATATGTTTGAGAAGAAATTCAAAGGCATATGTATAGTCTTGTGTTAGAGAAATGGGGATGGATTCGCCATGTGTCATGTCACATCTAAAATATATCTCAATCAAAAATTGGGTGAAAATTTTGGTACAACACACTTCTGTCTTCCCCTTCTGGAACCCTTGTGGGAAGAGGTAAAGATATTAATTATTACAAAAGACTCCAAGGGTAAAATGGCAACTCTACTTCTACTACTAAATCTTAACACTTATTGTTATCTACAAAAGTCCATCACAAGTTAGGTAGAAAGAGTGCTAGTTCCATCTAGACCTAAAGCCCTCTTTTGCATAATACACATTCACCGGCCTTTCTATATATGCTCGCTGGTATGGCACACACAATGTCTTTATAGGTTCCAGTTTGTTACAATCACATATTATGAGACATTCATTAAGGGAGGAATTTATCATCAAAGCAGTTGTATAAGTCTAGGGGACCCAATGATAATAATATGTATGAATGTGTATACCTTGTGAATCACCATAAAACCTGTTCCAGTGACCCAACACCCATAACCACAAATGTGATACCAATAATTTGGACACCAGTGATGTTGCAACTGTCTCCGGACATTAGCAAGGTGCCAGAACTAGTGTTCAATAGTTCACTCAACATGGGTGAACCATCTCACCAGAGGCTGCAGTTTTGGGAGCGAGTTTACTCAAAATTTTATAGAAGACATGGACCAGAGCCTGAAACCACTGTTTATATGATTGATGGCATACCTGGTATACCAGATCCATAAATACAACTCTTTTGAGCATTCAATCAGTCAATAGAGTACACATGTTCTTACTTAATGCAAGAAATAAGTAATATGAAACTCAATGGGTTCATAAATGTAACATAATTGAAAAATATATAAACTCCTATTTATGTCATAAAGTTCGTATTTTAAGTAATTGTTTCATCAAATTGTATAGCAATTTCCATAAACTTTTATTACTTCAGTACTGACCTACCCAACCTTATAAAAATGAGCTAAGAGGATTCCAATATGAATTTATCCTGACTAGTTCATAATTTAACTTTAGTAAATTTGTCACACATTATGTGATTTGTTTGCGGATGAATGGAAGAATATCTTGTCGGTATGTTTGGAGTTCTGTGAGAAGGCAGAATGAATGTGTTTACGAGTACCTATTAGTATAAGTGGCTTCTGGCCGTTCTAATATGGATATCAAATAAATAAATTATAAATGATAATCAAAGTTTCAACAGACCACCTCATGTTTTTGACTGTCGCAGTCATTCTGCACTGCGCGTGTCTAAACTTGGTCAGTATATCCAATCATTTATCTGTATGAAAAAAGAAAACTAATGCTTTAACTTATTTAAAACCTTGATTAGGGGTCCAAATATATACAAGCTAGTTATAAATCGATAGGAACTCGGCACGGAGTGCGGAAACATCGACGTAGTCAAAATAAATAAATACCGTTACTTGCCTTTGAGCTTCGCGGTCTGCTGTGAAGCCTGGAATGCTGAGGTATCCAAACACTTATTCAATTATATCATAGCTTTGAACACTCAAATCACTAATATTCACAGAGTTCTCATAAATTTTTCGTATTTTATTCAACAAGTAAAATAGAAAAGGCATAACATGACTGTCCCGTCACATTTCACTTTATCTGACAGTTTTGTTTGACTTACAAAAGTGACATGTTTTCGTTCGGAAAATATCAGATGATACGAACGTATATACTTTTTCCCTATTTTAAGAAACATTCGATATCGAAATAGATAAGCAATAGAATATCAAATGTGATAGTTTAGTAGTAGCAATTATTTTGTATACAAAATTGTCTGTAACTAAAACGTGAGTGCAATAAATATATGTATTTGAATTTTAATTTCAACGATTTAACGAATTTGGTTTTACTATGTACTTCCTACATCCGGGATTGATGCCTGCGACGCAGCTTACAACTATTGCAGGGATCTTTGGCATTCTTTGTAAGCTACAAAATATTTAGGAAGATGAAGATACTAAAGATAATTCCTTGTATAAATATATTAAAATCTATAAATAGATATATATTTATAAGTTCGTAGTTAGGTTCTATCAGTAGGTATCGAATGCCATTCCTATCAATTTTAGTTATTGGCTAAATGTATGCAGTAGATATGCCAACTGTTATTCAATAACTTCACTCATTTTATGCTAACAAATTGTGGTACAGTAAAGAATAGTGATTATTCTCAATGATGGTCTTTTGTGATTTTGATTAATCTATCTATCTCTATTAATTCCCATTGTTAATTACAAATATCAGGTACATAGCAGGGTCGAATAAAGGTAAACGACCTTTATAGCCGACTTCAGAAAAGGAGGAGGTTTCTCAATTCGACCCCATAAATTTTTTTAGCTCAATATCTTGTCTATGCGCCTACAAATATTTCACGAGCACGTTTCCTCATAATGATCTTTATCGCCGTCACCTAGGTACAGGTGCCATCCACGAAGACGCGCCCCACCAATATCTATCTGAGGGAGAGGGGAGCTCGCGGGATGTTGGGAGTATAACCCGAGTCTATTGATTGTAGTGTGCGTGTGCACTCATAGGTAATCAGTGTGTACTGATAATACTCAACATTTGTGGAAGGTTGCACACTTACACAATATTAAACTGTAAAGAAGAATAGTGGGGCGCGTCTTCGTGGATGCCACTACCTATAGTTACTGTCGGCTGACTTATCACCGGACTAGTCGTTACTTGCAGATAAACGTAATCGGTAAATGCCGGGGCACTCCTTTTTTTTTACTAAAGTTTAATTTGTTAAGAGCCATGGTGGCAGAGTGTTTCGAGTAGTTGCCTGCTCGCAAGTTCGAATCCCGACTGTACCATCTGTAGATTATTTTTTCTGAAATAACATAACGTGTTAATCCTGCTAATAATATATATCTGTGCCCAATTTCATCCAAATCAGTTCTTAAGTTTTTCTCGAAAGGCGAACAATAATCCTTACAAACTTCACATTTATAATATCAATAGGACAGGATTAATATTGACACGAATACACAATAATATTCATAACAAAGGAATGTATTTTATTTACATAAAAGTCGTAACCACTATCTCGTATATAGATTATCACATCCTTTACAAAACATTAAGTGATATGCCTAGTACAAAACATAGGTAAATATTGTTGTTTTTAATAGCTGTCGTATAGATAACTTTATACAATTCTTGTTTCTGAGCAATTTAGAATTAACTAGCTGTACCCTGCCAAGCTTCGCTGTGGATAATAAGACTGATGCACAAAATTGATAAAAACAATCCTTGATGCGGATTATATATCATGCAAAAATTTCAGCTCGATCGGTGCAAAGTTTTTGAAGCGTACACAAACCAACATAACATTTATATATATGTATCTCACAACATATATATAGATTTACATTTAAAATACAAAATTGATCACAGGTAACGAATGTCTTAATGTATCACAATCATGAAACGAATGTCACAAGACAAGTGTTCTATTAAAAAAGATGTTCATAACCTGTGTTCTGTAATGACATTGACATGATGGCAATTGTGTTGTGTATGTCATTAGGTAGGTACCTTGATTCCAATGATTATTACATATTGTACGAACAGATATTATTAATTACGAATAAATAATAGTGTAAGACATTGATTTTGCTTACGTACAAATCGTTGAAATTGAAATTCACACTATCATAGGTAATAAAACAATCCAATTCGCAAAAAGGAAACATGGATGCGTAAATGGCAAGAATATACATATAAACACTAATAACTTATTCTTATTGTTAGCCTACATTTAACGTATTGCTTTTAATTTTATTTAGGGCACCAGTAGTGCCTATATATAATGAACTAACATTGTAGTATACCTCTCTAGGTGCTAATAATAAAAATGACAATAGATCATTATTAGCCGCAAGTTTTATGTTAATGTATTTTTAATTGACCGAAATTAGTTCATCCTCGCCAAGACATATCGCCATCGAATTCTTTAAATAAGACGGGGAATTACTTTACTGCGAGATTAAATTACCAATAAAATTGTGAACTAAGGAGTTGTTGCAAATATTTTTCTCATACCTATATAGGTACTAAGACACCTATTTTTGTTATTTATCTGGTCGGTCGTAGTAAATTTCTAATACAGATATTATTTATTTATGGTCAAGTCATAGAGAGTTGGGTAAATTTCAATTCATCAGATTTTTTTATGTATTGCAAGATAATTAGGTAATTAAAAATCCTATCAATATGTATGTCTATTTTTAAACCACAATCGCAAATGTTGATAAATATTTCAAATCCAAATGATTATGTAAAATTTGCATTGAATAATTTATTTCCAAATTGTCACGACAGATGGAGTAGTAGGTATCTCTATTGGCAATGTTCCGTTGTGTCCACTACACTGTTCTTCCTCCAGCCGAAGAAGAAGTAGCCCACTCCCAGACCCGCCACGAGCGCCACACAGGGGTACACGTTGTACGTCATAAATATCAACATGAGGATGTATGACGCACTCGACTGGATTATGTGCAGCAGTGTCTGAACAATGTGACCCGAAGACATCATTGAGTATCTGAAATTGAGAATAAACCTATGTATTTCGTTTTGTTTGAAACCAACTTTACAAGGCACTAATGAAGAGAAGAGAAAAAAAAAATGTCATTCAGTCAAGCTGCTAGCGCCATCTATTGTTGAGTGGCGTACTTAATACTGCTTGTAACACAAGACTACTCTACTCATCTTCAAAGTAATATCGGAAACATAATTTCAAAGATTGAAATGTATACTGCATTATTTCAATTGCCAACACCGTACTTACTTCAGTACTAGTAGGTAAGCAGGTTACATTATTAGATTTTTTGATATAGTGAATTATGAACATTTTGTGTCTAATATCTTGTTTACAAGTTACTCTACATACGTAGGCCAATCACCACTTGATATTCATAAAAATACAATTACGTTACGTTTCAAAGGTCCTGAGTGGGACATTGTTGATTCTAGTCGCGTTGGATATCAAGAACATAATATATTGGGCGATAAATAACGCGGGCCATAAAACCTTATGCCTGCATCTGTCTGTGCCACGTTGACAAATTACAAGGATAAACCACTCGCAATTTACATGTTAAGCATCGTTTGGTCAAAAGATTGATATTGAAATACACACTTATAAAACATATACGAAAGGTTGTAGATAAAGATTAATAGACTGGTATCTTGTTGTACAGTCTCAGAAATCGCTTTATTTTATAAACAAACACCGACGATGGTAGTATCACGGTCCGTTAAGTTCGTGGTAGTCATCCACCACTGGTCACCACGAACTTCATGATGAAGGAAAGCATGGTGAGGAAACCTGCTACGTTTGAGAATTAATTCAAATACGTAAGTAATTCATATGTGAACAGAGGGTTTCATTACTCCTCTGCCTACCCCTAGGAAAGTTGTTGGAAGGCGTGACAAACTAATTGCTGAATAGTAACGTAATATTTCTGATTATTTTCATATATTAACAACAATAACAATAAAAAATGTACACCTGTCTAGTGGTATTAAATGTTATTTATAACAATATCGTTTGGTGCATTAGTGAATTTGTGAATTAAACTAAGCATTCAACAAGTTTTTAAAGCTTCTACGGTGTGTCTACGTTGTGTCTGACGTAACATTTATCCGATTAGATACATTTATATTACTATAACTGATACCAACAATACCAGGTTATGGTCACTCTAAAAAACGGGGGTTTTCGTTTCGCCGTTACGCCTCCCGACAGGTGCTGTCATGGAAACAGTGCTGCCTACCCACTTGGGGACCCGATGGAAGGCGTGAGGATGAGTGGCAACGGTAGCTTTATATATCATACTAGAGGTACTAAAGGACCCAGCTTCGCTTGGGTTTTTAAGTTTAAGTTACTGATACACGACCGCAGCTCCGCTTGTTACATCTAAACCATTCTAGAATTCACTTCAACACACATAAATATCATCAAAATCAGTCCAGCATTAGGAGAAATTCCGGAACGTAGACGATGCGAAACAGGTATGTAAGTCTTGATAGAACTGGCGCTCTACTCTCTCTGTCTACCCCTAGACTTGGGACTTGGCGTGATGATATTTGTATGTATACGTTTCGTAAGTGTTCCCTTACATTGAATAAACATGATTTCAACTTGATTTTTTTTATTAGAATTTGGGAATCCAGGTATGTTACGTGTCGTTAGCTAAATTCACGGAATAAATAAAAATGGAAGCTTTGAGCTACGTTAGTGGGAAGATGACGACAATGCGCCAAATAAGGAGAACTGTACTCACTTAACAACCGTAGGGCCGGCGCAAGGTCCGTTGCTGCCACATTCATTCTTGGTGATGTTGACCCTGGAGTCATGAGGGGGCGCGGTGGCTCGCACGTGCAGAGCTTCTCGGTAGTACTTGAGCCCCTCGTACAAGATGCCTGCTAGGAAGATGGCCACGCACGAGCCGAACATCTCCAAGGCGTTGGTCGTCTCCCAGCCTTTGAACAGGATCTCCTGGCACACGCATGCGTGGAACTGTGGATGTAGACAAAAATAAAATCAGTCATAAATATAATAATTCGCATTATTGAAAATACTAACTCTAATTAAACATTCTCACACAAACATACAATTAACAAAAAAGAAAAATATAAAAATAAATATCATATCATCACCCCGAGTCATTCACGGAGGCGGCAGAGAGAGTAGAGCGCCAGTTCTCTCTAGACTTACGTATACCTCTTTCGCCAAGTTCACATTCATCAGTCTCTCCATACACATTCGCCAGTTTCGAGAGTACAAATTAATAGGTGCTGTGTATACTCCTACTGGGTTCATATATTAGGCATATTTGTACGGTAACATTTATTATTTAGCATTGACATACAACGTGGCAATGCCATGAGCCTTATTGGCACTCTTTTGCACGACACAGATTTATTGAGTTCATAGAAATGTGTCTTGGTGTCTGTGTCTCTCACTGTGGTTAATCAATTAAGTTAAATTATTTGTGGATTTTTGTGTCATGTTTGTATAATAAATATATCCTATTGCATTCCAGTACCCCAGGATTGTTAAAATTTGATTTAGATCAAAGATAATTTGCCACTATTATGAGCCTAGGACTGTGCCAGTACCCATACACTAGGCGCCACACGTAGCCAGACCAGTACTAGCCAAAACCCCTATTCATATGCTAATGTCGGATGTACCGTGTCAAATACTTCAGCTCCTTGCATGGGCGCTGATTTATTACGCTCTCACGTCTACGCGTTGTGACATTACTTATAATAAGCCACAGAGTTAGCACCTTAACTTGGTCTTTGACACAGCGCGGATGAACGGGTGCTAATATGTACGCCATGAGACTATTTTATCGACTCGGGTTCCAGGTCTCTGTCCAACGCTGGTATTGACCAGTTCTTAGAAGTTGGTCCAGGTCCGGCTACGTCCCTAGTACTGATTTTCCCTCTAAGCATGCCCGAAGCTATTGTCTGTCACGCTTTCCGCGAATGGTCTGATTGAACTCATTTAAATATTTGACTAGAGATTTGAATGCGACGAAACGGTGATTAGCATCTTATATAAGATAGGCGGAATACCCCCTCGTACCCTGCCTCAGTATAAATAATAGTTTTATTAAATTATTCAATTAGTGTGTATTTAGCAACTTAGACATTGTTTACTTATAATACTACTTAAATGAGTACACTAAAATGCATCGGATTGTGTAACTTGAGACAGGTAACTAGGTCGCCAGTACTTGCATATATTTATCAGCAATAAATATTTTTCAATTGTAGAATTTTTCAGAACTGAGTAATTTTCGATCGATATGTGATATTATGATTGAATTGACAGGCGACCAAAATCGTACTTGATGTAATTATAACTTGCGAGTCGGCATAACGCTTAACGCTTTACATTTTTTAATTTATGTTTTCTCTAACACCACTAATGTATATAAAATTAATTTATTTTATCTAGTAGTCAAGAGGCACATAGGTACTGCACATACTTAAGTATCATAACTTTCAGGTACGGTATCCGAGATATCCAAGAGATACAAGACTTCTTTGATGATAAGTCAAAGTACCTAATTTGCTTTTTACACATACATTGTCCAACAATTGTTTGTATAGAATAAATAATAATATAATATATAAAGAGCCGTGGTGGCAGAGTGGTTCGAGCAGTTGCCTGCGACGCGAAGGTCGCAAGTTCGAATCCCGACTGTACCAATGAGTGTTTCTGAACTTAATTACAGTGATTAGTCACACCATGAGCTTTACTGTGAAGGAAAACATCGAGAGGAAACCTGCATACGTCTGAGAAGAAATTCAAAGGCGTATGTATAGTCGTGCTTGAATAACGGCGATGGACTCGCCATCTGTCACGTTGGCACCTAATATACCTTTGGCGGAAAGTGGGTGTGTGGGTATTACCTATACACCTCTGCCTACCCCTTCGGGGACCCTTGTGGGAAGGCGTGAGGATATATTATATTAGAATAAATAAATACGATTAAATATTTACCAGGAAAGGGAAACCTACTTATTGTAATATTTAAATAATTATTATAATGCTTATAGGCATAGGGCATCAGACACAGAGTCCTTATTATGTATTGCTGAACAGGGTGTGGTGTTGAAGTGTATATTAGCAAGCGTTACTGCAATTGAATTTGAAGTTGGAATAGCACACAAAGTACTGAATGACCCACAAACTAGGACATATCTAACAAACAAACAAACAAACGTATATCAGTGGTCAGTTATCAGCGACCGCAACTGGTGGTAGCAACGCCTGCTTTCCCATGTTGATAAGACCGTGGCGCAATCGTGGAGGGCTCGGTACCCCGGCTACTGTGGTACACGTGTACACGACCTTGATGTCAAACACTAGTACTCAATTTCAATTTTAATACCAATTGTTTTGTCATATGTTATTTAATATACTAGCTGTGACTCGCGGTTTCAATCCGGGTTCCGTGTTCCAGTAGAATAAAACATATACTATATGTTAATCCAGCTAGTAATCTATCTCTGTGCCAAATTTTATCCAACTCCATTCAGTAGTTATTGCGTGAAAGAGAAACAAACATACTCGTATATCATATTTGTAGATGGACTACTGCTCTGCCCCCTTACAATGCATACAAATATATAGCCTTTATCAATAAGCCGGCTATATAGTGCAATTTTCACAAGTCAGAGCATTTTCTGAGGTAGCGCGTTCAAACAAACAAACTCTACCTCTGTATAATATTTGTATGGATTTGTATGGACTATCGATTTCCAGTATTTCGTAATATACGCAGAGGGCACTCAGGCTGGATGAATAGTTGCACTAATTGAGTAATTGAGTACTCACCACCATCGCGTGCGAGTGGTGGTCGTGCGAGCAGTTGTCGTCTCCATGGTCATGGTGGCTGTGGTCGTGGTCCATTGTTGATTATAGCACTGGAACAAGAAAGGTTATCACATTAATTAGGAGCCAAGCAAGCAAGTTATCCTGATAAGATAGATCGAGTACTCAAGGATGGACACGTCAAGAGTACGAGAAGCAGGCGAGCATCTCTAAAGGGACTGATAAGTCTAGAGACAACTAGTGCTCTCTGTCTACTCGTCAATTAAAGAGAAACCACTCTCTTCTAAAAAATTGCTGCTTTTAAGTCCAATAGATGGCGTTGTTTATCGATATTCAAGTAGATGGACCACTTGTCAGATTTGCAAGCACAAATATAGTGAAGCCTGATATCCAAACAAACTTGCTTGGCAAGGTAGATTGAGAAAGAAAAAAAACCAATTCAATCAGAGCCAGAGATGTAAATTGTTTTTGAAGTAAGACACTTTAATAATGTAACGAATTAAACATTCTTCCAACAACCTTTATTTTATTTATCGTTAAAAAGTCATTTTTAAAGCCAAGTTACTTGTACCACGAACCGGTTGTGTGTTATAAGCGGATTGCATTAAGTGCACACCAGGAAAGTCAAACCAATGGATGAAATTAATCATTTTGAGATCTGGGGATTTACCCATGATGTAGCAACTAGTTATTAAGAGTAGCTTAGAGAGGAAACCTGCATAGGTTTGAGGAGACATTCAAAGGCGTATGTATAGACGTGCTTGAGTAACGGAGATGGACACGCCATCTGTCACGTTGGCACCTAAAGTATATCCGCGGTGTAACATGGGAGGGTGGGTACACTATATGCATACATCTGACAAGCACTTTGAGGTCCCTTGTGAAAAGGCGTGTATACAAATATCATCATTAAAAGAGGTAGGGCATAATGGGATTTCCGTTGGAATTTGGAGCTGGCCGACTGGGGAAGGACCTTCACCTTAAAGAAGTCCGTAGCCAAATAACACAATTTATTGTGTTGTATTTCTGCGCAAAATAAATTGTGTTATTAAGGTTTCCAATAATTAGCTCCTTTGGGAGGGTGGGATTGTTACATGTTGGCAGCAGAGTGACAGAACACAGAGCCGCAACGCGCAAGTGGTACTTCGGTATCGTGAGCGTAAATAGTTTACAGCAATCGCTTCCCATCAGATGGGTCCTATGTTGTTTGCCACTTTTGTTGTATGAAAAACCATGCGGCAGATATGCCATATACTTTGTATATACCTCTCCCTTACGCACTTTACATAGATGGCAAGTTTCCTGCATAAACAATCGCTTTTAGTGTCATGAGTTATTATGTTTCATAACCATTTTTTCTTTGGAAGACGACGATTCAATTACCAACCTAGATCAAATTGATCGAACACAAAGATTCGGAACGTCAAGAGAAACCGATGAGCATATACACATAAGGTCACCGAACGCGGATGTATCGAAAGAGATTTGTAAGTTTAGGGAGAACTGGCGCTCTATTCACTCTGCCTTCGCGGTGAGAGCCTTGGCATGATATGTAGGTATTTCAGTTTTTCAAACTCAATACATACGATTTGTGCATTCTTTGTAGTATATATTAAGCTAGGATTATAATATAGCGCGTAGGCATCAAGTGCGTGATAATTGAGCGTGCTAACTGTATCACGTTATTTGCTTAGCGGACAATTATCTGAAACGCGGTCACTGATCGCAGTGCACTAGATATGTATGATATTTACGAATGGTTTGTATTCTTTGCCATATTTTCAGGCATATTTAGACCGAATATTAAACAACTAGCTAACTAACACTGCGTTTTCACAGGTGTAAAATTCATACATATTATGTATTCACGTCAAGAGTACTCTAGTATCTTTTAGTACTTAGGTTAAACCGTAAACCGGCAGAACCGTTGTGCCAGACGGCTTGTTTAAGCTTAAGTTTACGAGTAGGTATTCATACAAAGGTATACACATAGGACACGCTGTATAAGATTACAATAATGGTACACATCAGCTGTATATCGGTATAATTGTGGGAGTACGCTGTGAGCTCGTGGATATTTGTGGAAAACATCATACATACAGTTTTCCTCATTCTAGTTTTGACGTTGAAGTTGTCGAACTTGAGGAAAATAGATTAAATGTTTTATTCATAAAAACAATAGTATAGTATCAATTGTATTTTTATATAGATGAGGACATGTTATGCTACTAATAGGTAAATAAGAATAATATGTATGCGAAAGTCTGTGAGTATGTATGAAATCAAAAATCAAAATGAAGTTTTATTCAACGTAAGGGACACAGGGCACACTTATTGAACGTCACATATTTAATATAAACTAAAGTTATCACCGCTTCCAAGAAAAACAACCTGCCAGGAGAAGAAACGGTCACAAAGGATCCCCGAAAGGATAAGTGTGAAGAGCAATTTCTTTTCTTCCGAGGTATATTTTAGGTGCCAAATCAAATCAAATCAAATCAAAATCTTTTTATTTCACATAGGCCCAGGTGGGCACTTATAAAACGTCGAAAAAAGAGCACGGTTCGGGTTGGTCGCTTCCATGGAGAAGAACCGGCAAGAAACTCCATGGTTACTCTTTTCAAATCATTAGGCATATACAACAATAATATTTTTTCGTTACAGCAATAGTACCCAAGTATGGGGGAACAACGCAGGCCCGACAATAGGTCGCTGCTTACTATACAAAGCACACATAAAACAAGATAATTATAACAATGTTAGCAAGATCTAAGAATCTACAAAGCCTACAATGTTCTCACATTCACAAATTAGACAAATTAAACAAGTGACACAAATATTGTCATCAGTACTGTAACTAATTTTGGTCAAGATATTGAATAAATTAAAATAAAAAAAAGTAAAATTATTATTGTAAAAAAAACCCCGAAATGAGAAAAGAAAAGATTCAGAATAGTTAGAGACATCCACAAATTTGTGCCGTTTATGAGCTACCAAGGAAGCCGCATGCGCAGAAGGAACTAGAGCCAGACTTCTTTATCTTCAACGTAGTCCCTGATTTTATAATATGCTTTTTTAATCAGAACACGTTTGATAACGTTTTTGAACTTTACATCGGTCAGTTCTATAACTGACTTTGGCAGCTTGTTGTAAAAGCGTATACTATTTATAATAAAAGACTTGCTCGTTTTTGTTAATCTATATTTTGGGATTACAATTTCATGTTTACTGCGGGTATTTTTATTATGGCAGTCGCTTTTAATTTTGTAAATCCCTCGATTTTTGCGGACATATAAAATACATTCAAAGATATAGAGTGAAGGCAAAGTTAGTATGTCGATCTCTTTAAATTTCTCTCTGAGAGACTCGCGAGGATCCATGCCATAGATCGCGCGGACCGCCCTCTTTTGCAGAATGAAAATTGAGTCAACGTCCGCCGCCGCACACACAATACATTAAAACGATTTACATATAAATTGACTTAGTCCCAAAGTACGTTGCTAGAAAACTACTAATTAATACCTAATGATTTTTTACAATGATCACAAACAATCTCATATTTCATTCTTCATGGCAACAAATATTATATAAGAAGTTTTTTTTTTAATTTCCTTTAAGCCTGAGTATGTGAACATAATATAGTTCTAATAATATTAATACACTATAATATGAATGTGGACGAAGCGAAAGAGGTATGTAAGTCTAGAGAGAACTGGTGCTCGATACTCTCTGCCTACCCCGTTAGGGACTCGGCGTAATGATATGTATATATTTTAATACACATGTACCAAATTGATAACCTATTTCTTTTTAGTCGGTTAAAATAAATTAACCACGACTACGTAATAGTCTGATTAAGTTCCCTGTTTGTTTAAACAAACGCTATCAATTTCTTTGTAAAATATTACAGACATAACAGAACAGTATGCTTCCTAACAAGGGGTGGAAGCAACCTACAATTTGCCGGCAGACACTTCAAACTCCCTCTGCATACAATCGATTGAGTCATAATACCGATAATAGGCGATATTTTGTGAAGATGTGTGTTTTATGATGGCCCCTTTGTTTGAGGAACGTTAAATTGGTGGCTTTAGTTTGATCTATTGCTTACGAAAATAGCTGCTATCATTACGGAAGGTAATAAAGAAGAGTACCTACCCGTTATGGGGGTGAAGCGCCAACCTCTTTACCCGAGGTGGTATAATACATCATATTCTAATCTAAGACTACTCTTATACATATATGTATATACCACTAAGGGCGCAAACACTAATGGTGTCCGCGTGATAGTAACCGGTTACCGCCGGTTAAAGACGCTTGCAACACTTAGAGGTATCGCTTGCGTCTCCAACTCCACACTAGCAGATGTGTCTTTATTTATATTGAATTATTTTGTATGATTTTTTTAATAATAATAATAAGCAAATTGTGTGCGCGAGGATCTTCACCACTACTGCACAGACCGGGTGTACAGACTACTAAATCTGACTTTGCAAATGACCAATACGCCCCAAAGTATTATACAAAGTACGTTTTATTAGGTACGAGTAGCCTAATTGAGAACGATACCAAATTAACATTTTAACTCTAAGCCTAATAGACTGCTTTAATTGGATTCACAGATTCACAAGCAACGCAATATAAGTGGGCAAGCAATAAAGATCACAATACATCAAGCAACCAAGACGTCTGTAACAAGGTGACTAATTCAGCGTTAAATTAAAACACGATCCCCACTTACGATTGTAGGAAAAACGTGAAAAATAAAATGCATCTGTTGCACAATAAACGTAAGTTAACAAGTGAGGTATTAATCAAATAGGAAGTCGGGAAACCCTCCTTACGCGTCACCGACAAGCCTTTACGCAGCATTTATCATGTTATTAAAAGTCGGGTGTTCTGTAAAAAAGATAATTATCTTAGAGTTACCCTCGTCTTAGTCAGGGTTGGCAAAATGTTTCGCGTCTATACTTCTATACTCATATTATACCTAATGCTCAAGAGTTTGTGCGAATGCGCTAATTGTAGGAACTAGAAAAATACGTATTGCCCTAAATGGTCTGTTTATTGTCTGACTGTCTATACGTTGGATATCAGCATGCTGCTCTCCAAGGGAGTGGAGCATTAATCCAATGTATAACTATAAACAATAGCCCGGTCAAAATAGACATTCAATTTCAGCTTAATTTTTAGCTTTTTTAGCTTTTCAGCTAATTTGACCGGTCTACAAATCGAATGCGACTTAGATTTTGTTAATTTTCAAAAATGTTTTATTATTAGTAATTTTTCTATGGGTCAAGTCTTAGCGCTTTTGTCGTAGTTTGTAAAATTTAAAGTTTTGCAATACTTGTATAGGTACCGTCATTTCAATGAGGACAGATCAGGTATCTAGCTATCCAGCTAGCTAGAGCTAAGTATTGTAATTGTGCGAATACAATAGTATATTGGCGCACCTAGGCCTAAAATATGGACGTCACATTTCCCGGCAGCCCTACATAACGGGCGATGAGTTGGCGGGTGCCGGCGGCATGTGTTCGCCATCAGTCATCGATGAACGGTGCTCATTGCTCGGTCAAGGATGCCATGTGGACACTTGCCGCAGCGCCGTGAAATATGGACAACGGTTGGACTCGACGTCACTGTAATTGCTACCATTTGATCATCGAAAGGGTTGCTTCAAAATATAGGTAAAATTTTGAAATTAAAATCATTAATCCAACAGTAAAAAAGCCGTGGTGGCCGAATGGTTCGAGTAGTTGCCTGCAACACTAAGTTTGCAAGTTCAAATCCAGACTGTTACCAATTAGTGTTTCTGAACTTAAGTACAATCACACCATGAGCTTAACGGTGAAAACAATTTGTCACGTTGGCTTCTAAAATATATATCGGGCGGAAAGAGGGTGTTTGGGTACTATCTATACACCTCTGCCTGCCTCTTCGATAAATAATTATCTGGACAAATTAAGCATTGTATTAAAAAAAAACCTTTACGCAGGGTACAACTAGTCCGCTTTGAAAAGAGCTTAATCTAATCTCAATTTGTTGTATGAGGTCTTCTTCCAATAGGAATATCATTGAGCTTGTATTGCAATTAAAATCAAAAATGTTTGTTACAAAGTCAACATTTGTAGAGAAACGCTCAGTCGCTCCAGTTACCACGGAGCCTGAGGCGGCTATATAACCGCCACACTGCAGTATATTATAAATGAAAAGTCCGCAATTTAAACGAACTGCGGTAGATCTCACATTTTGTGCGGAGATCGCAATTTCCCGGAATACTCGGGTACGCTACAAATGTTCGCGACTCGTTCCGTCACAAAATTTCATTTCATACATTTTAGAGATGAAGGATTTTCAATTTCATCGACATCTGAATTATTAATCGAATGATTTTTCTATGTTAAGTACAAATCGTTTTGATATATTGAGTTTATAAGCAGGTAGGTCCTCACCAAACCTAACTACTTATAAATAAATTTGTCAGGCTGATTTATACCTAAATGTTTTTTATTAGCACTCTTTATCCAGTTGGTTAGCAAAGTCCTTTATTTTCTTTTTCCAACCAATCTCCTACGACCAATTCTTTCAGGAACCTATTTTACGTTATGTTTCTAAACATAATACTTTGTGCTGGTTTAATAATTTACTTCGTAAAACAATCATGAGAGGCATTTAATACAAGATCATTTTATTTATTATCCATATATTGTTTATCTTGAATGTCATTAGAATGCTAAAAACGCGATCAAAAAACTCTCTCAGACACAGACATGAATAATGTGACCAACTTAATTATAAAATAATTTGTCAGGCAGTTGTTACTGTCACTGTCAAATACAGTGACATTGACAACTCAACCTCGAAATTCTAAAGTTCTTCATTGCAAAATTTAATCCATCGATACAGTACATCGATACCCATCCCTAGGGTTGAAGAGCTTTCCCCGGCGCGGCGCGGTGATCACGCGTCGTTGCGCGAATCACACGTCTCGTTTCACAAGATAACAATTTGTGGCCGCTTATTTACCAAGTAACACGCCTGCGCCAAATTCTACTATGTACCGTGGTTTAGTATATAGGCGTAAGTGTTTTCGTAGTAACATGTTGAACTATTTAAAATACAATATTGTACATATTCATATGAACTACATTCATATAATACATGTAAAATAAATACATGCTAGAACTGCTTGCCAATAAACTACAAATAAATTGAGCTGACTGAAAGCATTGGATGAATGTTCTTCACACTTTCCCGTAACGGACACACCCTAATTCCGCTAAAGATGTCACTTGGTGCCAACGTGACAGATGGCGAGTCCATTGCCGTTTCTCAAGCGACATTCCTACATCAGTATATAATATTGTATGAATAGATAAGTGAAAACAACGCGAAATACATACGTCGGTCCAATACCCCCAAATAATTAACCTAACAAGTCAGTTAACGAAACGTTTCCGTGTAAAAAAAGTACTTTCCGTAAAAAATACCGAGTAAAAAGCACCCTCTTTCAGTATTTTTTCCATACATCTTCCTCACATTTCGCTGAGGGACGACATTTCCGCAATGTGTCTTTGTTTATCGGCCGGGAAAAGCATTGCTTCCTGTGTTATCCGCGAGTGAGGCCCGCGATTTAATTCACCAGCTATTTATTGTAGCTGCCTTTATTTCTATCGCTGAAGGTTACAAAGAGTAGGAACAGAGCATCTACGAAAACATCTAGGCTAAAATTTATAATTTGTGAGAGCTTCCGTAGCGTGCGTTGCGTAAGCGGTTAAAGTTAAGCAACAATTATGCCCCACGGTTTCAGCTGTTTATGCCAGTAAAGATCAACAGATGAAATCATCTTTTCTTACATACATATAATCACGCCTCTTTCCCGTAGGGGCAGGCAGAGACCACTTCTTTCCACTTGCTACGATCCTTACATACTTCTTTCGCTTCGTCCACTTTCATTATTCTCTTCATACATGCTCTTCGGTACTATTGAACTGGCCTTTTTTCAGGATTTTCAGATGTCTTAAATTTTTTCTTCATCCATTAAATATGTACTATACGCATGTAAATATTGTATTTTAATTTTATATTCAGAGCATGGAAAGATTGAGAGACAAATAGTATTAACAGCTATAAACCATACTTATATGTATGTATGTTAAAAAGAAGACCACGCTCCAACTTCTTTGATAATATTAAACATTTAAATTACTCGGAACTAGCGCATATTATAAAAGAAACTGATGAATGTGGCTGGAGCAAAAGTGGTCCGTAAGTCAACAGACGCTGTTGGTATGTACTTTCTTGGCCTACCCTGTAACTAAGCTTGATAATATATATGTATATAGATTCGGAGCTTACGTACACAATAAAGTTGGATGAGACGGTTATTCTAAACATGTATTTATTAAAATGCATCTACTTAAATCAGCTCCGTTTTTATGTTTTCTTTGGCTTTGCAATTCCAACCGAATCATTAGAATCCCTTTCATGTACCGTCGTGAATTTCTGCCGTCCCATAAATTAACCGTGAACTTTCAATAGGATTTCACCGTTCATCTTTGTCACATTATCCCTGACAAATTATTGAGAAATTATGAACACCTTATACGGTCACGTTTTGACCATTAAGTGGAGACAAAACGCTCTAATTCCTGACACGATAAAATATTCACGAACTATCACTATCATTGCGCAAAAAAACTAAACCATTGCAGCTTAAATCATATTGGTCATGCGATTAAAGCCTTTAAGGTTGTACAAATAGAGACTATAAGGTTGACGAGTTTATCAGTAGGTGTTTAAATGCGATGTCCCATTGATCCTGTATCCACGGCTCCCCATTGATTGGCACAAAGAAGGCTATCGTTTGTTCATTGATGGGTGCACAATCGCACCGGCGCACATATTGTGCACGACTAGCCTTTATTTGTCCAACATTTGCTTAAAAAAACTAGCCACTACTAGTGTGTATTACTCTTTAATATTAGAAAAAAAATCCTCACGTTATACGTCTAAAATAAATGTATTTCCTAAAACTCATTAAACTCTTTAAACTAACAGTCTCTAGCATCTAAACATGAAAATATATTCATTTTAAATAAATGTCATTCGTAAATAGGTAATCTATTCTGATAGAGGATCTAAAATATAATTTAGGTGAAAATTTTATTATAATTTTCTTTGCTGACGAATACCTATACCATAACAAACTACTTCTAAATTTTGCAGAGACATCATTAAACAAATGAATGGGTAACGAAAGCTTCTATTACGAATGAATATAAGATCGATGCTTGGAAAAGTAGCGCAAATCAGTCGTAGAGCTGCAAGCGCACATCTGGTCGCGTTAAAACGGATTAGTTGCAAGATTACACGAGAAAAAACCATCAGCTACAAAGACACCGACCGCTTCGTCACGGTGACAATTGGTGGGATCCGGAATCATTCAGTTGTTACCAAACCTTTTTTCAATTTTATTGCTGCCGTTTTCTATGACAAATGTGGGGCAAAGACGCAAGCTTCGGAAGGGGTTTTTTTATAATATTAAATATCTACCGTAGCTATAGGTATACTTGTTCAAAAAATACAAGACAATAATAAATGCTATCTTGATGATAATAATAATAAGAATATCTTGATCTATTATGCCAATAATATCTTGGAACGATTCCACAAGTTAGTAAAGTAGAACTTCGCCCAAACGAATGAAAGCTTACTTTGGGAACTACACGACACGGTAATCGAACTCACGAATCGAATCGACTATAAGATTCGCAGTCCGGAGTTCTGGCGGCTAGACCAGACGACCGACAAAGATTTTACTTTAGTAGATGATTTCACTGTTTTAAGAGAAAATGTGATTTGTTGAAAATAGAATACAGTGCAAGAGCACGAGCAAGTTGGCATCAAAAGCCATCAACAATCGCCTCTGCCGAGTGTTCAATGTAAACAGAGCTTAACCTAACCCAATAACCGGTGGAATATCGCATTGCTTTCGGAGTATTTCGTTATTTTGTCTACACGGATGCTGGCGATGGTATACAAGCGACCAGCGAAGAAAGACCCCTTGCATTTCCATACAGTGCACCTATAGTGAGTAATTAGTGTTACATGGAGAGGGGTTGGGGAGGTCAAAGTACCCTGGTGGTGAGTAACATTGTGGTGCGAACGTGCCGTGGCTTCAACTCCGCAGGCTATTATTGTTCTGGCCAGCTCAGATGAAATATTGCCCCACTGCGCACGCCCGCACTGTTTTGCGAACACGAATTTGTTGGGAAAAATATTGGAACAAATAAGACGCCGCACTGAGACGACTCGTGAGTAAACTTTGCAATGAGATTACGTGTACCTAAATACCTAACACATCGTTGCTGGCTGCTGGCAAACTGCGGAATGTGTTTAACAACGGATACATGATATGATTATTTTTAGGTTTTATTTCACATTTGTACCCGTGGTGATAGTAAATGGCAATAATTATTATTATATCAAAATAGTACAGTTTAATTCCTGATGTCAGTATTTTTTTTCTGTGGTTATTATCTACATTATTATTTAAAATATTTTAATTAAATGTACAAAGCAATATACATATGCATATATTACATTAAAATGAATTTTAGAATAAGAGTAAAGTGCACGTGTATAAGCAATTGACCCAACCACAAAATAATTTGCCGCATGATAAATTCAGTGCACCCTATAGATAGCTCAAACACAGTCGAGGGGAGACCGGGGCAGTGACAATGACGATATGCCGAAGATAAATTTCTATCACGCCCGGGATTAGCTACTATTGTGTAACGGTGTAAGATTAACTGATAAGTGCCTACTCGTTAATAATAACGAAAATGTTTGGATGAAGATCCAAGGGTAGCGCCCCTGTTTGTATCAATATTTATGATCGCTAGTTTCTTTAGCAATCTCGTAAAGAAATACACTGTCCCATACAACTTTGGTAGTACTGTGAAGAAGAAGAACTAAGTATTTATATTGAATAAATGTAGAGAATAATCTTATATCTTTCGGACTATGCTTTCTCTCCGAAAGTAATTTGTTATAGTATATTTTTAAATTTTTTTAAGTTATATTTCTAGGCTTAGGTTAGACAAGTTCTTAAATTTAATAAATTTAATGTATGTCACCATTTAAAAATATAATAACTCAATGTTTCTAAATCAGAATATAACTTGGCCGTACGATAAATAAAATATGATGGTATCATATGGCCCAGGTGTCAATTTGACAACTACTGTCTGCCGTAGATACGGTTGTGATTGTAATACGATACAGTTGAAGCCAAATAAATGGCGCTAGATAAATATAGTTACAGCAGATAAAATGGTTGTTAATATGACATGGAATTAACAGTTTCAATATTTTTTTTTATTATATACCTTCATTATCAAAGAAGGTCACGGTGCCCTAAGTAGGTTATGGTAAGTGGTTTAAGTGCCTGCAATGTCAACTTTTCTTGTACAAGCCTTGTGGTCTCTACTAATGAGTTCTTCTAAATATAAATATAACAATTTGTCTCATAATAAGCTTTACGATGAAGGAAACACTTTAATAAAATCTGCATACTACGTTAAAGGAATTGAAAGATGTATGTGAACTTGTACAAGAAGACAATACACTCATCATCTGATTTAGCACTTCCAAATATTTAGTTAAATCTGGGTGTTATTCCAACTCTGCCTGACGCTTCGTGGTCGAATACCGTGTATAAGCTAGTATAAGATAGTGTATGTATTTTTACTAGCTAATATATTTAACATACCCAGATGTTAAATATATTAGCTAGTAAAAGTACATATCTACTTGTCTTAGCTTTGTAACTATTAAATAAATGTTTAATGATCGTACCTTTGTTTATTTTTATTCACCTGGCAAATGGTAAAGCGATAAAAGAACCTTGATAATTTTATAACTATCTATAGGTACTATTAATTTGTCCGCAAGTGTTCAAATCTCACAACTACATACAAAGGCATCTGTACATTTGTAACAGGAGATCATACGCGGATCGTATAAATATTATCAACGGTGGCAATAAACAGAGTAACAATAATATTTTTTATTGTTATCATCACAATAGGTAGGGTGTCAGCCGCCTACCGTAATGAAGATGTAATGGGGCCGCGTATCACTAATCCTTTCCCGATGGGGTGACCATAGCTGAAAAGATGTCACACGAATATGACAGATATTTTGACAGTAATGCAACGGACTATGTCTACTGTGTGATGCATGGGCGTAAAGTTTTAAATTTTCAAAGGATATTAAGTCTGCAAGGATTAAATGGTGCCCAAAAATAATAAATAAACAATTACTTACTAGTTAAAAAATATGTAAAGAATTAAATTTCCCTAGAAATTAAATTATTTATCACCACGCGGGATAATCATTTTGCCCGAGTAATCAATTGCAAATAGTTATCCATTAATTCAGCTAATGTTAACCCAAAAAATATTCTCAATAATAATTTGTTTTTGTTACAAAAGCGAGCTTTTACCGAGCGTTCTGTAAAGTAGAATACACAAAAAAAATTAAAAACCAGACCGATTAAATAACGGGAATAATTAAAATATTATTCGAGCACCAACGCTTCCCAGCAACCAATATTTCAATAAATTATTCATAGCCAATTCCCTTTGTCGGCTCCAAAGCAAACATTACCGATACAAACGTGAAATAAATATTTAAAATTGCAATAATAATTAGCCAGATCATGATCGTTCCGTGCCAATTTCTCATCAATTTTGACATTTGTCCCCGACTCACCCCACGTTAATAACATGCAAGAATCTATAAATTCATAATTTGATTGACGTTTCAAACAACATGGCACATTTGTATAATAAACTAGTTTATCTAATATGAAATTCATCTGAGTAGTAGATATCTATGTTATTTTCTCAAATGCTACTTGATATAATAATTTATTTAATAAAACTTAACGTGATATGCGGCAGTTAAGAATTTATTGAAATGATATTATAACCTTTTAGTTACCAGATAAACTAGTAGTATCATTGCCAGTGAGACATTTTGACAATGCAACATACATTTGTTAAGACCTGTGAGAAATTACTGGCACATCTATTCTAGTGTTAATTGAATAAAAAGTTTTATTAACAAAGACGTAACGAGGAGATGCGTTTAAAGAGATTTGGCGACGATTCTATTCCTATAAAAAAACCTTGCCAATCAAGTTTCCATTTTAAAGTATGAAGCCTGTGACATCATTCATTGTTGAATTTACCGTTACCGTCTTTTTGGTTAAAAAAGTGTAAAAATAAAAAAAATCGTTGACGGGGGTCACGCCTAAACCAAAATTAGGGTTTAGTTGTAAGCAAACTTTGAATGCACTTTGACACGGGATGCTCGAACTGAAACCTTTCATTACCCGGATCTGTATTTTTTTTTTGACATTTGA
>JACCPG010000560.1:29282-108989 GCA_016069955.1 Drepana arcuata
CACCCACTTTCCGCCAGAGGTATATTAGGTGCCAACGTGACAGATGGCGAGTCCATCGCCGTTACTCAAGCACGACTATACATACGCCTTTTGAATTTCTTCTCAGACGTATGCAGGCTTCTTCTCGATGTTTTCCTTCACCGTAAAGCTCGTGGTGTGACTAATTGACTATTAAATGATGTTAAGTATTATTTGTGTGCGCCGCGGAGTGTTTGCGGCCATGCATCTATGGCTATCAATGTCGTAAGACACTACGACCTCTGCTGACCCCAACTATATGAGATGCAGTTTTTTTTATTTTCTATTTATTTAGGTATATAAAACAGGAACTTAGTAACAGTAAAAACCACAAATAAATGCGAAAATGCCTATAGATATAAGCTGTATCGCAGGCATTACAACTCATTCCCGGGAACCTTATGTGAAATGGAAAATTATTGATAATTATGGCCTTATATAAAATATATGTGTGTGGGTCTGCTAGGTTCAAAGTTGTTACACCCTTAGTGTAAGCAAATACTTCTTAATCTCTTAACTCCCTGCCTAAGGAATCTCAGTATACTAAACTAAAGTTGCTAGAACATATTGGGAGACACGGCGCGGCATTGTTACGGCCTTCAATTGTTTTTTATCGGTAATTATGTGAGGTTTTTAAAGAGGCACCTTTTAATTACGTAGAGTTGAATGTAAGCATATGCCCTACAAGCCTCGCTCAGAATATATCGTTTTCCGAAATTGCCAGATGTGCGACAGACTCGCCACCAGGCACTGCACCTATATCATAGGTGAAAAGTAGGCGCTCTTACACTTCTATCCAATAGTAACACTTGTGGGGAGGCATCGTGGCGAATATAGCACCCAGACATCACATAACCTTAATTACCTCATCACCGTGGGAAAGCGGGAGCATAAAAAGAAGTGTATACTTCCATCATTTACAATCATGTTCATTATCAACCTTCATGTTTCAACTTTTAGGTTTATATTTTGTTTTATTTACGAGAAAAACTAAGTAATGGATAAAATAGTTTTGTATGTAGGTTTATGTTCGGTCGTTAATGTGTCAGACGTATTCTAATATTTAGTTTTACTTCGATAACGTTAATGACTGAAATCGACTTTGCATCCGACATTCCAGCCACGTAAGGTGATGCGATAGCAGGTATACCGAAGACACGAATTGTATTACCATAAAGTCATAATTTATAGTAACGTATTTTTATAACCTGCAATTTAAGATCATTGTATGGTACATAATATGCAGGTGTGTGTGTGTATAGTCGGATTGTTGGATCGGTGTTACGTTACGTATGAAGATGTAAGAACTGCTTAAGGTCGCGTGACGTCACCAAGTTACGAAAGCTGCGCCGGCGCGCTTTGTTTATTTATCCAAAAACCAGTCTTTTGAGCAATTTGGACGGATTACAAAACACGAAAGTTATTTAATTACAAGGCACCAAAATATTACTATCCTAGTCGTGTAATATAGATACGTACATAACTATGATAGCTAACGTGGATGTACACTGAACACCATGGTTAATAACATTGTGTATATCTACACCTACTTTTTTGTTAAGTACTAGGTACTACTTTTTTATTCTTTTTATTATATTTTTTTATCTTATTGAAATAAATGGCCGCTGCTAAAAGTCAGTATAGCAAAAAAGGTTTGTAATAAAGTTTGTATTTTGAGAGTATAAGTCAAGGCAAGCCTTGCACACACATAATATATTTCATAGCTCAGCTTTAATTTTAGCTGCATTAATAGGAAATAGGTATGTCCTTAATATTAATTATAAAATAAAAAATACATCAAAATGTACATATATAAAAACGTTAAATCTTTCGAAAGTCAGCTAAGAAACTATTCAAGCTTCTTTTAGCTTGCATTCTACTTTGAATTAACCTTACTTATTTTTATCTTTAAACTCACCAGATAATTAAATCCCGAAGATTTAAACTCACTGTTTTTTAAAATATATTATTGGTAAACAAACTCACGCAACTGACAGGTGTCAAATTGGTGTGACGCGAGGGTAAGCGGTACGTGCTTGCGACGCGACAGGCGGCCGCGGAATGGTGATCGAGCAAGCGAGCGATTACGTTACGACATAGCGAATGCACTGGGAATGAAACGAGTTGTTAGTGCTATGTCGGCCAGGGTTGTCAAACGTTTGTTTGGTCTTCTCGTATTAGATTGAACGTACTATTTATATTGAACATTACCATATTAACCATTATACCAACCAGATAGCTGCAGTTAAACTAAGAGCTAAGAGCTACCTCACTTTCTGAAATATGTACATAGTAATATTATAGAGTGGGTGTGTGGGTACTACCCATACGGGCTCATCTAAGGAACTACTATTCCGATTTGAAAAAAAAAAGCATAAAGGTGAAACCGCGAGGCACTGCTAGTATTTACTATATCTAATACATAAAAAGTACTCGAAACCGTAAACTGTACGAAAAGTACTGATAATTGTACGAGAAAATAAAAAAAATATTCAATTTATTTTTCATAGACTTTCTAAGCAAGCGATCGCCAACCCTAGTATTCATTGCGCATGCGCATCATACCGTCCACGGTTTGATAAAGGCACCACAATAGCCACATGCGAATCGCAGTTGGCCCGGAAGTGACTGTGACAGAGTCTTGCATGGGTATTTGGGTGGTTGTACAGACCGCCGTAGTTTTTTAATCGACCTTGTGTTTGATTAAATGACAAAGATTATTTCAGTTCGAATTCATAGGCATTATCGCATAGAATTTTGTACTATATATCTTTGTTCCGTAATAAAAAAATTAAAAATATAGTCTAGGTCGATTGTCATCTAGAGTCTGGCTTGAAACATGCATATATTTTACTGATATGTATTTACCGGTCGTGTTAGAGGATTTAAGAAACAATAGCCACGAATGGAACTAGTCACAAGCCGTTACATATGAAAGGAGGAACCTAACTTTACACACTATAATACGTAGCACTTTTCAGGAATCTCCAGTCTCCTACATAATATATTGTGAGATAGAATTATATTTCAGTAGTATAGGTGTAATATAATATATCCTCATGCCTTTACACAAGGGTCCCCGAAGGGGTAGGCAGAGGTGTATAGGTAGTACCCAGTAATATAATATTGAGATTTATTAAACTGAAAACCCAGCTATGTATGAGTTACACCTGTTACACTCTTTTCCTCATTAACGAGATCATACAATGAAAGTAAAAACCCAATTTCGTCATTGACCGCGAACTCTATAATTGGTAAGTAAGTACAATAGCTCAAGTTCGAGTTGGGCTGACAGCAGGGGTCACGTTCGTTAGCTTATTCCATTCGCTATAAGGTCTGCCGTTGACCCGCGTTCGAACCTCATAGCCACATGAATTAAAGAATTTATTTAAAGGTACAATTTGTTGTGTTCGTAATCATGCAACGCAAAGATTGCTGGTTGGAATCCCTACATTGCCAATGATTTTTTCTGTACTCAAGAACAATGATTAATCCCACCAGCAAATAGAGGGTACTATTCCATCCCTGCTGCCAATCTACCGCTCCGAGGATCCTTATTGGAAAGCGAGAAGATATAAATTAGATTATATGTATAGGTTGGCAACCCACACGTTATAAATTAGGTTGTCAGCTTAAGGTAAAGGTATTCCCAGGACATTGAATGTCTCCTTGAATGGGGTCCTTTAAGGTCATCAGTTATCCTGATAATTTATTCGCGATGTAGACAAAATAATTCGAATCCAAATAAAGTCACTTGGAATGCGCGTTGTCAATGTCCATAATTGAGAAATTTATTTTTGATAGAGCCGTGGAGAGAGAGTTATTCGGGTTGCCTGCAACACAAATACATATTGCAATTTCGATTCCCGACTGTACTAATGAGTTTTTCTGTGACTTATGTATGCCGCAGCACGCCACACCACGAGCTTTACGGTGAAGGAAAACATTGAGAGGAAACCTGCATACATAGTGGTGCTTTAGTAACGGCGATGGACTCGCCATTTGTCACGTTGGCAACGCGGAAAGTCTGGGGACCTTGAGCGAAGGCGTGAGGAATATTATATTATTATGGTAATTTTTGATATAGGGATAGGAGTATGGGATTTATGGATTCCTCAACACAGTCTGTCTTATTAGCCAGGCGAGGGTTTGACTCCCACAAAGGGTTGATAAACACAAATATCTCTTTGTTGGTCATGAATATCTGTGTATATAGATATAAATCCTATAGTACCAGCTTGGAACTCGAAAATTTTGTATTGTCATGTTCAGAGGTCATTGATACTACGTGTCCTTAAATGAAACTTGGCTTGCTTTTATTACCTATTCTCCCTAAAAAGCTGCGTCCAGATCAACTGATATCGTATGACATAAAGTTGGCTTACATGACATGATATATAAGCAATATATATTAGCGAATTCTAGTTTTGTAATACGATTACGAAAATATGCTCCAAAGATAGCCATAATAAATAATATGGATATGACACTCGATTGATTGTATAAATGATAAAGTATTGCTGCCTGTGTACTGCTAAAACGTCTTAAAAGACTGTTTACAATTGCCATAAGCTTCTTAGAAATAACCGTAAAATTTCACTTAACTGAAACTTTACTGAAAGTCAATAGTAAAACGTAAGTTTCTTAAGATGTCTCAATTACTTAACACAATACATAACATTAGTATATCGACATTGTAAACGTCCCATTCGGTGTCGAGACCCTTGTTCCGTGGGGTCCTAGTGCCACAAAGCTATTTAAAGAAATAGCAAAAAGGTTGGTCGACATCACAGGAGACCGAAGAGCTGGCAGCTACCTCGGACAAAGAATTAGCCTAGCTATTCAAAGGGGGAACGCTGCCAGTATCTTCGGAACCCTGCCTAAAGGGACAACTTTTAACCATATTTTTATTTAGTATTCTTTATATCAAATAACTCTTATAAATTACATTTTTAAATATATATCTGTATTATTATTATTATTATTTTCTTTTTAGTAGTAAGTAAGTAGTTACAACTAAAAGCTTGGAAGAATATAGAACTGTTCAATGTGATCAACATTCGTTAATACAGACAATATTACGTGAACCGCACACACAGTGCCATGAACGCAGCCCTGCAATCACAGACATTTTTTGCCGCATTTAGACGTTTGCGATCCGATCTCTGTCGGCATTTTGACGTTTATCAAAGCATATTGTTTTACAGTGACGTGCCTAGTGCTGTAATTACAGCACTGAGCACTGTAATGGAGGTGATGAACTGTAATGGAGGAGGAATGGAATGGAGCTGTAATGTAAGAAGAGGCAGAGGAAGACTACATAAAAAAATTGGGTAGTTTGGATTGAATGCGGTCTTTCTCTATCTCTACTTCAAATTGGTCGATCAAGTTCATGGATACAAATCTCAATACTTGAAACTGGTGAGCATGATAAAGAAAAGTTGCAGGCGTCCATAGGCGGCGATAACCGCTTACCATCAGGCAGTCCGTATGGTTATTTGCCACTTTAGTTATATAAAAAAGTGACTGATGAATATGGATGAGCTCGATGAGGTCTATAAGGCTAGAGAGAACGACAATTGTCGAAAAATTCAACCAGTCCACCCCACCTTCCTAACCAGCAACGATCTTAGTCGAGATTCCTAACACTGCCCTTAAGTGTACCTCTTCAGCAAGTAAAAAGTCCCTGGGTTCGCCACTGGTCAAAGATAGAACAAAAGAGCTTACGCTGCGAGCGAGCTACTCAAAAATAATTTACGATTTATAAAAACGAGATTCAACAAATCATTTACAAATGTAAGTACGCATTTTGTTGGTTATCAATAACGCAGACGTAGAGAGAAGTGTCGTTGCACAATGCGTAGTCTATTCTTGGTATATATAAGTTGGTGGTACAAGTAAGTCCCAATTGTTCCCGACGCCCTTATCATTGGGAACACATAGAGTAACAGTTCTCCTCTCACCGGATGTGAACAATGAAAACGATCCTACCTTAATATGAGCTGCTGACGTGCGTGTCGGTCAACCCGCGAATGTTCTGTATCTGTCCCGAGCGGGCCGGCTCCTCGATATATAAGGAGGGCCGGTATCTATGCATCCAGCCGTAACGCACTGCTATTCATTATAATTATTGCTTAGTTCACATGGCGTCGATTAGATAATTGCCTTATAAATAAGGGTTCTTTAACACATGCCTCATTAGGGGACTACGGCAACACCAAACATCAAGCTGTTCTCAAAAAAAAATCTGCATCCAAATTAATCAAAATGCAGAAAGCAGTGCCACCCGACACTGCATGTATTTTGGAGGTTTCTTACCCTAACCATCGGTACTTTGAACCCTGGTCCCACTCCCGATCATATATTATTCATACATATCATCACGCCGAGTCTCTATCTGGGTAGTACAGCGCCAGATTTCTCTAAACTTAATACTTTTCATACATGCTCGCGGGTTTCCAGTACTCTTGATGTTCCCGTCCTTGAGTGTCCGACTTGATCTAGGTAGTTGTAACGTGGTGTTTCTCTGCCTCTTCTTGAACACACTTACGCATTGTATATTTGTTCCGTCGATCTTTCTTTTCTCATCCTTGCCAGTATATATGAGTTATATATGGTATAAAAGTATAAATATGGTATATCATTCCTTATGAAAAATTTTAAATTCTTGCAAAATATAATGTCAACGAGAAAAGTGTGACAGACCACAATCATTTACGGGAAAATAAAAGTGTTTAGTGCACTACAATTTCATTTCCCTGTTGAACGTGAGCTTCACTAAAAATGTAGACTGTTAAAAGGGGAAATTCACCTGCGTTTTCAAACTCAAGCGGAATAGACTATTGCAAATTAAAAATTCCTAAGTAATTATTTTAGTATTTGGTATGGCTTATCTCAAAAATAGCGCCTCAGAGCATTTGATCCTCGGGTGGTGCTAAAAGAGCAGCTGCATGGGAGGGCGTTTAAAATTGCAGTTGTTTGCAGCTGGACTACCTCCACTTAACAGAAGATCGCAGCGAAATAACACACCTTTTAGCTTATGTTGTTCCTGCAGTGAACTAGAACTCCACGAGGGATGCCTGTGCGGGCAAAAAGGGAACCCGTAGGTCCCTTAAATCAAAATCAAAACTAGCAATTTCTCTGTCAAGTGGGCGTAGTTAGTGTAATGCCTCTATTGTTACAAGAACCTCCTTCGTCTTCGCGGACCCTTTGCAGGTTCAGGAGTGTTCTTAAGGTCTAATCCTGAGCCCGAGCCCTGTAATCCATCGATCATTGATCTATCCAACCGCAACCTAGCAACCTAGCAACACTCAACGAAACGATGTGTTCTTATAGTCACGTGTCAGCCTCACTATCTTCAGCTTAGTGAATTTTGTGAAAGCAATAAAATTAAATATGCAATTGATTACGTCGCCCTTAAAACTTTAATGTCAAAATAGCGTTGTGCTCATGCTACTTATAGAACCTACACGTCTTCCTCCAAGGGTTCCCGAAGGGATAGGTAGCGGTGATACAACAACCTCTTTCGTCGGGGATGTATGTATTTAACTGCCAAAGGGGCAGATGGCGAGTCCGTCGCCGTATCTCGAGCTCGACTCTACAAACGTTCTTTCTTATCAAACGTATGAAAGTTTTCCCACAATGTTTTCTTCCACGGTAAAGTTCGTGATGAGATCCATCATTGTCTTCTCAGAAAAGAAAACTGGTAAATAAAATTTATTGGTCAATATAAGTGCCGAGGTTTAAGCCTGCTATCTTGATATTGCAATTGACTACCTTACTCCTCGGTTCATTCCGGCTTTAAAAACGCATATATATATAGTACCATAAAATTTTACTGTCGGTATAATCGGCTTATATGAAAACTAATAACGATACCTATAACTACTCCGCCCTGGTCACGATCCTCACCTCGACAGGGCATGCGGGTTGAGGCCTTCTATGACATAAGTATAATCTAATAATCAACTGATTTATAACATTCTGATGAATCACGGTCCTGTATTCGTCCGATGTAATTGATTTGCCAACAGAGGCATTCTGTTTAGTTCCGACAGTTACTGGACATAATTATCTATAGATGTACTGCATTGGTAACTATCGCCTGCTATCGCAAACATAGTTAAACATCTACAATGCAACCGTTATCAATATTGTAGAGTAAACAGCATGGCGCAGTGATAACAACTTAAACAATAAGTAGAAAACGATATAGAAAAGTTGAGCGAAGAAAGATTAAACAGATATATAATGCGAAAGTGTGTGGAAGAAGAGGCAGAGGAAGATCACGTTCCTACAAGAGAACTCAAACTGGCGAACATGTATGGTGAGAATGATGAATGGACGAAGCGAAAGAGATATGTAGATCTAGAGCTGGTGATCTTCTTTCTCTGTTTACCTTATGTATTTGGATTTATATTATTATTTACCTTGGATGAACTTGATGGAGCCGTGATGATATGTATGTATTTATGAAACGATATATTCTTTATTTTAACAAATATCTCAACTTGTCGTGGCTACTTGGTATACCGATATATGAAGTTAAGCGATCTATAACGGGGCCAATAGCTGGATAACTTTGACGTTCCCGTTCTTGCGCGTCCGATCGATTTGATGTCAAAATAATTAAATGGGTTTTATAATTTTTTTTAACTATAATGTATGAACAAATTATAGTAACAGTCTTTTCGGATGAATGGACAGGTGTGTGTCTGTGTGCTGTAGACTCAGTAATAGGGTTCCACTTTTGGGTACGGAACAAATAAAATAATCACCCTTTAGATATTAACTGATAACAGAATATATTTCATTCGAGATATTTCCAACGAAGGCTTCTAAGCAAGAAGAAATATATATTAGTATACTTACGGGAAATGCATCCTAAATCCAAAATCGTCTCCTTAAGGCTTTCTCCACGACCTCACTTTAACTCCATGTCTTGCTATCCGTTATTCATGTCACAAAAAAAATCACTCCGAGATGCTTATAAATCAGCTTATTTATCTTGCCTTCACAACACTATAAAACCATTAAATTATTATCTAGAAGGGTACATTGCAGTATCGTAGTGCGTTTCGGTATTTTAAGCCACCTTTACTGGGTGAACGTACTGCGAGCTACAATCAGTCGGTTATCTTTAAGCCACTTCGTCCGCGATGTTTAGCCCGTGCGCATATGATGGCATATCCGTGTGCAAAAGGAGCGTCTGCAAAGTAGACATTTTAGTATATTCCATCTCGAATTTCCTTTCAATCTTATCCATACTAGGCAAGTGTCGGTAAGTGAACAATTGCAAAACTCCTTGGTACTAATGTAAGCTAATGACTAGCATTCATATGATTTACGAATAGGTAAGGATGGCAACACTCCTTTGAGGCGGTAGCCCGAATGCGCTACGATAAGCGCTTAGCTTCGGGCGGGTCTATTCCTTGTTTTTGAACCTGGTCTGGCTGTTATTACCTACTTAATTATATGTATATCGCAAACTATACCCACGACCAATACAAATACATACATAATTATCCGGCTCTTGTAGTCTATATTTGTGCAGAATAGTGCAGGAACCCTTTAGCCACATGACTCAGGGCCGGATCTAGGGGGGGGCAAGCCGGGGCCTATGCCCCGGGCGGCAAGTTCAGGGGGCGGCCAAATTCACACGTCCAGGCGTTCCAGACATTACCCGGAACAAACGGGAGACAGACAAATAGAGTTTAAAAATATGTTTTGATATATCTATGTGCTAAATGCTAAATATATATACTATAAATCATCACGCTAAGTCCCTAACGGGGTAGGCAGAGAGTATAGAGCGCCAGTTCTCTCTAGACTTGCATACCTCTTTCGCTTCGCCCACATTCATCAGTCTCATCATACATGCTCGTCGGTTTCGAGTACTCTTGACGATCCCGTCCTTGAGCGTCAGATCGATTTGATCGAGGTAGTTGGAACGTGGTCTTCCTCTGCCTCTTCTTGCACACACTTTTGCTTGCATATCTGTTTCGTCAATCTTTCTTCACTACTTCCAAACCAACGTAACATGCTTTTCTTCATCTTTACAATCACACCCTCATTCACTCCAGTTGATTTGCGGACTAATTGCGGATTCGATCTAAAATCGTGACCCCGCACATTTTTCGAAGAGACTGCATGTCAACTGCTGCCAGGATTTGCCGCCATACAATAAAGTAGGCACCAATATCGCATTGTGGAACTCGGGCATTCTTGCTGAGACTGTTGCTGCCCATCAACGCCGACACGGCGACACGGAATGGGGCCACATTCACCTTATTACCGGCAGTTATCCTTCTTTCAATATCTTTTTCATACTTTTCATCTAATGTGAACATGCTTCCTAGGTATACAAATTCACTCGGTCATTTGTTCATCTCTTTCGAATGCCAGAGCCTTAGTCTTGCCAGCGTTTAGGCGCAGCCGCTTCTTTCTTCCACAGTCTTCTTTCATTATGGTAACTAGTGACTGCAGTTCGCCCTCTGATGACTCCAGTAAAACTGCGCCATCGGCGTATAGTAGGCAGTTGACCACTAAGTTTCCCATTTTCACTCCACTCACTCCATATCCAGGAAACACGTCCCAGAGTTCCTTTCGTACGACTGTCAAATGCCTTCTCTAAGTCGACGAAAGTGCAGAAAAACTTTTGGTTATTATCCAAAAACTTTTCCGCGATTCGAGAAGGTTTGATCCATATATCCTCTTCTTGCTCTAAATCCACCTTGGGATTCCCAGAGAAACCTATCTGATCGCTCTTGCATTCTGATCGTCAGGATCTTCGTGTACACTTTGTAGCTAACTGACCAAGCTGATAGCTCTATAGTTTGAGCAGTCTAATCGTGATCCCTTTCCTTTATAGAAAGGCACAATGACTGCTCGCCTCCAGTCGTCCGGAACATCACCCATTTCCCAGCACAGGTTACATAGCAAGTAGCTGACGTCCCAGACCGCTGGTCCACCGTACTTGATCATCTCAGCTGTCATCTCATCCTTTCACGCTGCTTTTCCACATTTCAGACTTCTGATTGCTCTTACAATCTCTCCCATACTTATTTTATCCGCTAAAGGATTCTCGCTAGATTCTGTTGGAGGCAGATCTATGAGTAGATCAGCGGCATCATCATCATACATATCTTTGTAAAATTCACTCCATCGCTTGAGGACGTCTGTTTTGTCTGTCAGTATGTCATTGTCCTTAGAAAGAATCACATTCATCCTGCTACTAGCTGTGACACAACTTCTGGACTTCTTAACTACCCCCAAAAAGTTTTGCGTTGTCCTTGAAATTGTGTGCCAGTTTTTCGTCTACATTCATTAGAAACCTTTCACGCTCCTGTGCTATTATTTCTATCGTGCGAATTTTTTGCAAGCGATATTTTTCTTTCGACTTTTCTTTCATACTTTCACTTGAGCTGGACATAGCTAAAATGTCTTGCCTTGCATCCTTCTTCTTTTAACTTCTTCTTTACTTCATCATCCCACCAACCATCGCAACTTTTGGTTGTCCGCCCTTTCGAAATGCCACAAACCTCTTTCGCGGCGCATAACATGCTGGACTTAAGGAACTGCCAGCAAACATCGACACTCTCAAACACATCTGTCGGTGGACAGGCTAGCTGTTCAGATACCCTTTCTTGATATCTGTCTCTAATAGCCTCTTGAAGCCTGCGATGCGGTCTGCGACTGCAGAATGCATTTAGTAAAACGCGGTTTTTTAAATATGTAAACAGACACTGTTAAAACACACTAAAGGTAAACAAAAATGTTAGTGCGCGGGGGCGGCATTTTTTAGTTTTTGCCCCACCTAAAAAAAATTGAAGATCCGGGGCTGACATGACTGTACGAGTAGCTAGACGCTGACTCTTGAAATTTGATCGATTGGGCATTAATATAGTCGTGGTAGTCGAGTTGTTCCAGTTGCCTGCCATGTAAAGATAATCCCGTCCTAATAATAATGTCCCAATCCCGACTATAGCAATGAGATTATTCTGAGCTTTTTACGGTGGTTGACCACATCAAGAGCTTTTCAACAAAGGAAAACATCGAGAAGAAACCTGCAGAGGAAATTCAAAGCTGTGTGTATAGTCAGGCTACAGAGACGATGGAGTTGCCATCTGTCATATTGGTACCTAAATATATCTCTGGCGAAATAGGGTTGTCTACTACAAATCTCTGCCTACCCCTTCGGGGCCATTCCTCTGAGAAAACAACCCTGATGAGTAAAAAATATGCTTGTAGTTAGTAGGATCAAAGTCCGAGGATCTCAACATACTGGGTATGCATAGTTCGTGCGATGATTTCGTGGCGGATTAAACAAATTATTTTTATCATGTACGTATCGTAAATAAACTTCATTATAACGATAATTAGATTAACGACGGGCAGCAACGCGCGCCGGCCGCCTATCTGATACCAATTGATTGTAGCTTGTTGACGGCGACGATAACTCGGCCCGTTGGTGACGGGCGCAACACGCTTAAGGAGAATATGTCTTCACATTAATAAAACCTAATCGAAAGCCTTGAAAGACTTTTGAGTAACGAGCCACTTCGAGATTTACTCAAGCTATGCAGGAACGTAGTCATAGTTATTAAAAACAGATAAATAAATAGGAATTGTTAGCAACCACAATAAAGGCTCAAAAGTTTCTGGGAAACTTCTCATATAAAAAAGGACGTAGATTTTTTTCGGATGAAATAAGTAATCTAGAATGGTAAATACAATAAATATAATATACTCACAATCTACGATAATATTCACAATCAATATTATAGTAATCATCCATCTCTCCTAGCTGTATATAGCTAACTACTGTAGAACAATAATTATTTCAACAATCAATTATTAAAAACGATCCTTCGCCTTAAGTTTGCGCACGTTACCATCCAACAAAATAGTGGCGTGTGCAGAGAGGCTTTTAAAATTAAATTAGTTTCAATGATGACAAGTAAATAGGCACAATTGATCAAACAATCTTGCCATCGATAGCAGCGCCGCCAATCCCTCCCCAGTTATCACGATAACACTCCAAAGGTATTATACGAATCAATTTAAATCCCTGTGAAATCCGGCAACAGGATGTTAATAGCTTTTTTGAACATAGCTTCGAAGTCACAGTAGTGTCAATAAAATTTTACCTGTTAAGTTTTTAAAGAAAGAGATGTATGAAGAGACTGATGAATGTGGACGAAGCGAAAGAGGTATGTAAGTCTAGAGAGAACTGGCGCTCTATACTCTCTGCCTACCCGTTAGGGACTTGGCGTGATAATATGTATATGTATGTATGTAAGTTTTTAAAGAAAACCAAAAACAAAGTTAACACTCGAAATCACAAGTAGCGACCTCTAGTGTTCAATAGAAGTAGCTCCCGTTGCGATCAATGTTGCCACTTTATACCGGTAGATGTCTGCTTTTGCAAAGACATCAAACCTTTTTCAACTAATTTTGAGTTACATTCTCGCATTTTATTACATCACTGACTTATACCCGCGGCTTCGCTCGCGTGAAGTTCGAAAAAGTAGCTTATGTGTTTTCCTACTAGAACCGGTTCGAATTTTAAGGGATTCAAATGTAGCTTATATCCTAATCCTGGGTATGCGCCATCACGATTTCAGCTTTCAGCCAAATCGGCCCAGCCGGTTTGTGGTGGAAGAGCAACATACTAACTTTTGCCTTTATAATATTAGTAAGATTTCAGAGAGCATAATAATTAAAACTGTACCGCACTTCTCTAATGTTTAAAGAGGACGGTTGTTCTGAATTATACCAACTACATACATGAACACAAGACGTTAGTTTATGGAGATTGAAAAAGGAATAAAAAAGTGTTTTATTCAATGAGTGGGAATTAAGGGATACAATATAAAGATATTTTAAAGCTGTTGTAGGATTCGTTCAGCGAATCAGTATTGCCTTACAGCGTGGTAATGCCGCCAGCCTTCTAGGCACGCTTCCGCGTGACACGTGTGCATACGTGTGACGCGAAATTCTAAGGTGCTTGATAAACGGCGGTGGACTCACCACCTATCAAGTTGGCACCTAAAATAGATCTCCGTCGGAAAGTTGGTGTGTAGGTAACTAAAGGAAGGTGTGGAAATATATGTAGTATGTGATTGACTGACATGTGACGGGTGTGTATGTTTTGTTCATTTATCAAACCATTTACATAGTGGGTAGGCAGGCCCTTGTGGGAAGGCGTGAGGATATTATTATTTATTTATTTACATAGTGCATTTGGCTTGGGCATGCTCAGCTTTGTTGTTACGCATCGTAAATTAAACTATCCTTTTTATAAATATGTACAAAACAATCATTACATAAGGTTCATTTCTGTAGATAAAGTTTAGTACTTGAGGTGCATTCGAGTAACGATATTACATAGAATGCGCAATGTAGAGGGTCCCAAAGTAAAGACTAAGAAAGGCACGCTACTACCTAGATCAAATCGACCGTTCACCCAAGGATGGAAACGTCAAGAGTACTTAAACAGGCGAACATGAATGACTAGTCTGATAAATTTGGATGAAGCGAATAAGGCCTGTAAGCCTACAGAGAACTGGTGCTCTCGTCTGCCTACCCCTTGAGGGACTCGGCGTGATGTTATGTATGAACGATATGTAAGTTATCACAGTGATTTTACAATTCGAAATGGGTCTATTAACTATACCACGACAATAAATATTACACTTTGCCCTTGACCCATACTTATGACCCGTGTCCAATAGTCAATCCCACATGCGGCCGGCCTAGTCCATTGAAAAGTTACATTTGGGGTTGCGTTTCTTAGAGGACGCAATTTTATTTTTTTGATGTGTAGGGGGGGTAACTGTAAAGCTAAAATCAAGTTTGTGGGGTCGCCACCCTTGTCCCACGGCCGCCATCTTGAAAATAGGGGTTGAAACGGTTTTTACGATATATCTCTTAAACTATTTATCTGATAAAAAAATTTGTTAACGTTTTTTGTTGCTAATTAAATTCTCTATAACTTTGGTCCAGTAATTTTTTGTCGTAAAACTATAAATAAAAAAGTTATAAGTGAAAATGTTCAGAAATTCGAGAAAAAAATTTATATTTTTCGATATAACTTTTTTTTTTATCATTTTACGAAAAAACAATATCAGACCATTTTTGTAGATCGTTTTTTAAGGAACAACTTTTATAGCAACATTTTTTCATTAAGTCAATAGCTAAGGTTTTACAGCGCTCCGAAGTGAGTACTATTTTTCAGTACTCTTAACTATACATATTTTATACATGGGTACTAATAATGTGTCATCAGTTATTTATTTATTTTTTTTATTTTGTTATTATAATTCTTTTAATTAGTAATTTTGCAATGTTATTAATAATTAATTATTGACTCTTTTCCACTCCATTACAGAATTTTACAATTATTGATTTTTAAAATAATTTTAAATGTGACGGCCGTTACCGAGAATGCTGTCCAGGTAGAAAATACCCAAGCGACTATTAGGGACATTTAATTTATCTTCACTTCCTCCAACACAAGACACAGCTCGCTTTCATACTTTCCGAGTCTACCATCAGGTCCAGTCGTGGCTTGGCAATAATAATGATCCTGAAGACTGGGGCTGGAAAAAATGTGGAAAATTATTAATGCCAGTGCAGAGCTCTAAACCCCCAGCACCCCCTGAGCTTCTTAAATTGATCTTTTGTAAATGCAAAGGAAACTGTGGAGCGATGTGTGGATGTCGAAAAGCAGGGCTAAAATGTTCCGCAGTGTGCTTCCATTGTTCTGGAGAGACTTGCAGTAACGTAATGGAACTCTCAGAATTAACAAACGAAAATGACTTCGATGATGAACCGCCGACATTGACACCCCTTCCTTCTCCAGTTCTCCCACTGATATTTGATTCAGAAAACCGATTCGATGCTGAGCTGCAGCCTGGTCCATCGAAAAGACCGAGGACGGAGAAGTTCAAATTTATAAAATCACCGTGGATTAGGCCTATTGGGGATACCACGTAAAAAAAAACGCGCCTCCAGACTCTACCTCGTGGGTGGTGAGGAAAAGAGTCAATAATTAATTATTAATAACATTGCAAAATTACTAATTAAAAGAATTATAATAACAAAATAAAAAAAATAAATAAACAACTGATGACACATTATTAGTACCCATGTATAAAATATGTATAGTTAAGAGTACTGAAAAATAGTACTCACTTCGGAGCGCTGTAAAACCTTAGCTATTGACTTAATGGAAAAATGTTGCTTATAAAAGTTGTTCCTTAAAAAACGATCTACAAAAATGGTCTGATATTGTTTTTTCGTAAAATGATAAAAAAAAAAGTTATATCGAAAAATATAAATTTTTCTCTCGAATTTCTGAACATTTTCACTTATAACTTTTTTATTTATAGTTTTACGACAAAAAATTACTGGACCAAAGTTATAGAGAATTTAATTAGCAACAAAAAACGTTAACAAATTTTTTTTATCAGATAAATAGCTTAAGAGATATATCGTAAAAACCGTTTCAACCCCTATTTTCAAGATGGCGGCCGTGGGACAAGGGTGGCGACCCCACAAACTTGATTTTAGCTTTACAGTTACCCCCCCTACACATCAAAAAAATAAAATTGCGTCCTCTAAGAAACGCAAGGTGAGGCCTAAAAAATGTAACATTTCAATGGACTACCAACTGTGTTTGAAATATGGTTAGCGAAAATAAAACGCACGAACATAAATACTTTATTTCATAAAAGTGTGGATGCTATTAATAAAACATAATAATTATGAGCAGTTAACCATGAATCACGTACAAAGCGGCTTTGCGTGCGTTTTAAATTAAACCGGCTCAACCCGCTGAACGGATTACAAACGGCGCAACCGATGAAAATTGTTTCATACATATATCGGATTTCATACCCAGATTATATTTCTAACTAAATTCCAAGAGTTACTTAGATTCAGATACGATTTTCATGTCTCAGTAAATTCACACGTGATCACTAGGGTCTCCAAAGGAGTTAGTAGGTTCTTGGTATCTTTTAAACTATTCAAAGGATATTAATGTGTGATCTAAGAGTAAGGTTTATATGTTTAAAGCATACATATTATAGTACACAGCCGAAAAATTCAAATTGTATGTGATGTCGTATCAAACATATTTTTGTGCGTTTAAATCGCAAACGCTGGCTACACTACGAGATAGACCAAATTAATGTACTACGGAATTGATTATCTTAAAATAGTAATAATAAATACCTGGGACAATTCCACACAAATTGACCCAATTAACCAAAGATTGTGTTATGGTAACTAGACAACGATATATTTATTTATAAAGATAGATGTATACACAAATATATAGGACATCCAAGACACAAATATTTGCCCTCAGCGGGATTCGAACCCGCGACCTCAAGTTTCGCAGTCAGGAGCTCTAGCCACTAGACCAGACGGTCGTCTGATTAAAAAGATCGATACAAAAATCTGCTATGCTAGATTTATCTCTAAAGGAAAACCCCCCAGTAACAATATTATCTTTTACATATAATAAGTATATACATTCCCCGCGATATACATCGTATATATATACACCCGCGCGAAGCCGGGACGGGTAATAATAATATATCCTCACGCCTACCCACAAGGGTCCCCAAAGGGGTAGGCAGAGGTGTATAGGTAATACCCACACACCCACTTTCCGCCAGAGGTATATTAGGGTGCCAACGTGACAGATGGCGAGTCCATCGCCGTTACTCCAGCACGACTATACATACGCCTTTGAATTTCTTCTCAGACGTATGCAGGTTTCCTCTCGATGTTTTCCTTCACCGTAAAGCTCGTGGTGTGACTAATCACTGCACTTAAGTTCAGAAAAACTCATTGGTACAGACGGGATTCGAACTTGCGACCTTTGCGTCGCAGACAACTGCTCGAACCACTCGGCCACCACGGCTCCTATATTATTCTAGGAATAGAGTCAGCAACGAGGAAAATATCGGCCTCCCTTTTTTTGGCCTGTGTTTATCTTGTAAATTGAGTTCAATATTATTAATAAAATTTATCATTACTGCTTCACTGCTTTAAGTAGTGGGATGAAATATAAGACTTCCGTTGAACGTGGTAACGAATGCTATTTTAAATCCGATTATTCGTCCTTAGAGAAGCACTTTTTTACCCTGCCTCTTTAGGATATAATAATTTTAATTCATGTTATTAGTAAGATAATATCAATAAATGAGCCGTAGTGGCCGAGTGGTTTGAGCAGTTGCCTGCGACGCTAAGGTCGCAAGTTCGAATCCCGACTGTACCAATGAGTTTTTCTAAACTTAAGTACAGTGATTAGTCTCACCACGAGCTTAATGGTGAAGGAAAATATCGAGAGGTGCAACATGCAGGTTGCATACTTCTGAGAAGAAATTCAAAGGCGTATGTATAGTCGTGCTGGAGTAACGGCGATGGACTCGCCATCTGTCACGTTGGCACCTAATATACCTCTGGCGGATAGTGGGTGTGTGGGTATTACCTATACACCTCTGCCTACCCCTTCGGGGACCCTTGTGGGAAGGCGTGACGATATATTATTATTATATTAATAAACACAATAAAGCCGTCGTGGCCGAGTGATTCGAGTAGTTAACTGGAACACAAAGATTGTAAATTCAAACCCGACGGCGTTACCTATACACCTCTGCCTATCCTTTGTGGGAAGGCGTGAGGATAGTATTTAAATACAGTGATTAGTCACACCACGAGCTTTACGATGAAGGAAAACATCGAGAAGAAACCTGTAAGTTTGAGAGGAATTTCAAGACGTATTTATAATATAAATCGTCTTTGAATTTCACTGTGGTGCTTGAGTAACGGCGATGGACTCGCTTTCTGTGAAGTTGGCACCTAAAATATATCTCTGGCGGAAAGTGGGTTAGTGGGACCCCTGTGGGGCGTTAGGATATTACAAAATATGTATATTTTCCTTATATCATTATCATATATCATAAATATCCCTTGAGTAAATCTCTCGCCTAGCAGACAAATTATAATAAGAATTAGTACAAGATCTCATATTTGTTTTTATATTATAAACAATGGCATTGGCATAACTTCTGGCAAAAGAAAAAATTGGAAAAGTTTACATACATTGTGTCCCGAAAAAATAACAATTACCTTTGTCAAATTGCAAAGAGCCCTTTTGAACATAGAACAAAGACTTTGTGTGCGATGTTATAACTTTACCTCGACGTCTGCTTTGACTGAATGATTTCGAACGAGAACGGGAATTGATGAAATGACAGTACCGTTCTCAAATCAATCATTCGTTCACTCAAGAGGATTTTGTACTCTTTTAACTTTGTCTTATTTATTTTATTACTCATACTATGTATTATATTCTGGCTGGAGGCCTAGGTCTCGCCATTGACCGGTTAAGTAGCAAAAGTTCCCGGAACTCGCGCTACGAGAGACCACCACGACTCTAAATTCGAAATTCGATAAGGAATAATTTTTTCTTCTACTTGTCAATGTACGAGCATGTATGAAGAGAATAATGAAAGTGGAAGATGCTTAACCAGTATGTAAGGATCGTAGCAAGGGGAAAGTAGTGGTCTCTGCCTACCCCTACGGGAAAGAGGCGTGATTATATCTATGTATTTCTATGATTAGTTGAATTTCAGAAAAGACTGCTAAGCACGTGTCATATTGAGACCTAAGTATATAAACAATGCGTCCCAACATATAGTAATAACACTTGAGGGACGGTAAGTGTACCCTCTTTTATCGATAGCACGTCATTTGTGGGGTCGAACCAGAAAAGCTTTATGAAGCAATTTCAACATCACGCTTGGCTATTCGGCTTTCACCTTATTTATCGGTGTTAACATTATGTTATTGCAAAGGTTATAAGTAACATAAAATATATTGAAATAACTATGAACTATATATATATATTATTATATATATATATTCAATATATATTAGCAATGCCAAAGTGTCTGGATGAAGAGGCAGAGATGGAACTTTATAACTACCCAGATCAAAGAGATCAAACACTCAAGGTTGGAAACGTCAAGAGTATTTGAACCCAGCGTGCCTTTATAAAGAGATTGATGATTGGGGATGGTGCCCTATTCTCTCTGCCTACCTCGTTACAAAAAGTTGCATCGCTCTTTAAAGTACATAATGTCACTATTTAAGCCGTGCCGAGCCGTGGAGGCCGAGGGGTTCGAGTAGTTGCCTGGGACACAAAGATCGCAACTTCCAATCCCGACTATACCACTTTACGGTGGAGGAAAACATCGAGAGGATACATGCATAAGTCTGAGAAGCAATTCAAAGGCGTATGTTAAGCCGTGCTTGAGTAATGGCGGAGGATTCGCCATCTGTCACGTTGGCACCTAAAATATATCTTATATATCTCTATATCTCTGGCGGAAAGTGGTTGTGTGGGTAGTACCTATACACCTCTGCCTAATCCTTCGGGGTCCCTTATGGGAAGGCATAAGGATACATTATTTATGTTTATACGTTCTGCTTAAGCCATAAGGGATTCGGCGTGATGTTATGTACTACGAAGTTACATATTATATATATATATATATATATATATATATATATATATATATATACATACATATATATATATATGTGTATGTATAGTCGTGCTTGAGTAACGGCGATGGATACGCCATCTGTCATGTTGGCCTTAAATATATCTCTGGTGGAAAGTGGGTGTGTGGGTACTACCAAAACACCTCTGCCTATTCCTTCGGGGATCCCTTGTGGGAAGGTGTGAGGATATATATATATATATATATATATATCGCGTTTTAAAACTATTTATTAGCATTTATATACATAGCTATATTTTTGTGCTTCGCTCCTGATACCAATCCAAAAAATGATATTCCAAGCTTACATTCAGCTACGTCAAATACTAAGCAGTCTTAAAAGCCCCTAATTTATGGAGCACTCATAAAATCTTGCGTTCCACTAATGGGAGCATGTTTTCTGTGGATTTTCTTCTACCTTAACAAAGGCTAAACAATCCTTGAGCGTCAACGTACATTTGTAATCTGAGGTATAATTTATCAAGGGGTATTGTAGTGTTCCTCTATATTTCATCTCGCGCTACCTTTCAGTAATGACGCCCATTTAGACTCGCGTCTGTACTACAGTGCCGTTGTTTGTGGGAATAGAGATGTAATAAGTGTTAGTTTTGTTTGTATGTTTGTGACAGGGCTCGCTTTTCTTTAATATTAAGCGTTGCTCTTGTATTAAACAATTGCTTTACCTTCTCTTATCACAAGGGCGTAAGAGGTACAATCGTGTAAACATAACACCTTATTTAAGCACCTTGCTTTATATTTATTCAGGTGCTAATATTACAAGAAGATGCAGAGGTTCCAACTACCTAGATCAAATCGATCGGACGCTCAAGGACGGGAACGTCAAGAGTACCTACTCGAAACTGACGAACGTGTATGAAGAGACTGATGAATGTGTGTACGTGTGAATGATGTGTACGAAGCGAAAGAGGTATGTAAGTCGAGATAGAACTGGCGCTCTATACTCTCTGCCTAATCCGTTAGGGACTCGGCGTTATGATATGTATTTATGTATGCTAACGACCACAAAGGCTCCCTTCAAGTATGTGATTTAATTAAATTTTACTGTCATTTATTACCAAAGTCTCTAAGTCTAGAGAGAGTTGACACTCCCTGCCTACCCCATGAGGGTCTCGATGCGATGATAGAGATGAACAAACATAAGATGAAAACTTGTTACACCAATGATCGAACATAGCTTCCCTCATAAACCCTGGCAATGCGCCAGGAATATGACAAATTCAATAACTTCTGCCATGTTCAAGCCGATTAATGTATCATTACCGAATATTATCGAAATATCTTTTATGAATATTGCCAATTACCAGAATGAGTTAGAGCTCGTATGTAATAGCTTTGAATATAATTTTCGATATATCAGAAGCATAGTTAACAAATCCTATAAAATATAGTTTCTGAGATTCATCAAACATCATCTTACCGGAATCTCAAACAAAAAATCCGATTTGAATGGTTATTTTGCATAGGTTAGCCCGGTTATTGGGGCTTTCTAAGCTTTACATTAATAATAATAATAATATTCTTTATTGAACAAACACACACACATTTATAAAACAAATAATAATGACAAAAAACCAAGAAGAAACATGTAGTAGGCACAGTAGGCGGCCTTATCGCAAAAGCGATCTCTACCAGGCAACCCAAGATAAGATAAGAAAGATATAGATAAGAAACGTAGAAGAAAGAAAGAAAAAAAACAGTAGAGTGGATGAAATATACACAATTAATATTATAATATATAAATAGTAGGCAATGTATTTTTTATTTATTAATGCACTTTAAAGATTTTTTTTATGATGGATAGTTGGATTGCCATTTGTCACGTTGCCACCTAAAATGGCGGCGGCCATTTTATATCTATATATATCTCTGGCGGAGAGTGGGTGTGTAGGTACTACCTATACACACATCTATGCATACCCCTTCGGAGACCCTTGTGGTAAGGCGTGAGAATACTATATTGCACCTTAACGCGGTTCAAAATGTTGGGCGCAGCAAGTTTTGCCTATCAACGACGAAGCGAAAAATGTGTCTAGCATCTGGTTTAGAAATACTCAAAATAAAGAATGATGAAGCAAAAGTATTCACAAACCATTGGGTGAATGAGAATCAATCACCATTTCAGTTGGCAGTTCTCAAGACCGCTGTGTATCACTGTGTCGCCAAAGTTATTCCTGTTTGTAGTAAAGCGACGTCATTAAATGGGTGTTGGAAAACTTTTCTAATTAGTTCACAGGACATCAATCTTCTTGACGTCCGATCGTTGTGACTGGCAGAACTTGCCCAAATTATAGAAATAATTACTTGTGTTAGTTTGGTTTTAGTGAAAATTTTAACTGATTTTCGATAGAAATTCTTGATAAGTTACATTTAGATTCATAAATTTGATTTAACTTTATATTTCAATATGGAACTTAGTCACTTCGAACCGGTAAAAGTTCCCTAATATTGAAGTTTTTGTTTACTGTAATGAACAGTAAGGTGTTTAAGTCTACGTATACTTGGGGTAAGACTTCCAAAGTGTCTGTTAGATCTGTCATACCGTCGTTAGCACCACTGGTGTTGCGGTCAATCAAACACCAAGGGAAGGTATGCTGGCCTGTCAACTTCATTATACATACATTGCTAATAAAAGTAAGGAAGAATTAAGGTCACTTTTAATTTATGTATGAAGTCAAATGCAAAGGCATCACTTGCTCAAAAGGAGACTTCCACGGAAGGAGGAGGTTCGAATCCTGAGTACCAAAGAGTTCTTCTAAACTTACGTATTGTTGGTTTAATCACACCTGGACTGACAACTAACTTCTCAAACCACTCGTCCAATGATTATTAGTTATTCTATATAATATTCTCCCGTGAAGGTTGAAGAGTATTTTCCGTGGGTTTATGGCCAAAGCAAAAATCTAAAGATACTCTTTAAGACTGTACGACTGTCAACAAGGATAGGGTAAAGGCAAACTTTCTGCAGTTTAACAACCTCTTTTCGTCGCAGTTAGTCAGTATCGTACTATCAGTTTGGTAACGAGCTTGTAGCCGGCTTTCACCTCGAATAGGACCATAATCCAATACGAAAGAAATATATATTAAGCTTGTTATATTTCTTCCCACAATTTCGCTTATTTATTCAAGAAACAATTTCGCCACAAAAGGTAAACACAGGATACATTCCGCTTTCCCGTAACATTGAAAAACAGGTCTCGTCCAACCAACCGGCGAACAGGTACAAATAACGCACTATATTTGTTCACTTTGGTTACAAACGCGACGAGAAAACAGAGGAACGTACGACTACCGGTTATTTATAATATGTTTTTGTTTTTTTTTTCCTGGAACTGGATTTATAATATACTAGCTTATGCTCGCGGCTTCGCCCGCGTTGAGTTCAAAAAAGTAGCTTTGGAAATTTTCCTGCTAGAATCGGTTCAGCCGTTTTTTTTATTTATTTACAAATTAGCACGACAAAGTCACTTACGCTAATAGGTTTACAAAATTATTACAAATTAGTTACACAAATCTAATAAAAAGTATAAAAAATAAGTTCATAAGAGCATCATACATTATAATATAACACATTTTTTCAAGATAAAAAAAAGTAGCCTATGTCCTATTCCTAGGTATAAGCCATCACGATTTCAACGTTCAGCCAAATCGGTTAAGTTGTTTTGTAGTGAAACAACCGCAAGCATCCAAACTTACAAACTTTCACATTTATAATATTAGTAAGATAATATATATTATATTTTGTGCTTCTTTTCCTGGAACTGGATTTAGAATATTATATTTATTTTAATGCTTTTATTCCCGTTGCTCTATTCTAGAGTGATAATATTTACACACGTATTCATTTACGTATGTATGTAATACTCACTCCAAAACATGGTTTACTGTGGTTTTCAAAAACTATAATTAATATGAGAAAAAAAAAATTGTGAAGTTCTAAAATGTATTCGAAAGCAAGGTTTTACCTTAGAATATGTTTTTGTACTACTTCATTTTTATTTACTTCCCTTTCAATTGTGCCCTGTATATTTGAGCAACAATACCACTTACCGAGGCAGTTTGAATTTATACATAATGACCCAGTTACCCATCATAGCTCCACGCTACTTCAGACGCATTCAACCTTTGGCACCGCCCTGTACAGACATTAATCAATCCAACAATTGAAGGGTGCCTAACCCCTGGCGGCTGTCAAGTGAAGACATTTTGTAATTAAAAGGATGTGTATCAAAAGTTTATTACTCTCGCGAGGGTCATTATAAGTGTTTTGTTAGTGAATTGGTATGGGTACCAACTCAAATACTTTAAAGCTAAAGTTTTACCTTATTGGCATACTAAAAGGTCTTTCAGCATAAAAAAGTCATACACTTACATACATGTCAACACGTCGCGCCCCTCACAGGGTAGGAAGAGAACTGGCGCTCTGCCCGATAGTAGAGCGATAGTCTAGGCTTACAGTTTACTTCCTTCGCTTCATCCACATTCATCACACATGCTCGCCGGTTTCGAGTACTCTTCACGTTCTCATTATCGAGTGTGCGATCGTTCGAGTTAGTTGGAGCGTGGCCTCCGCTTGCCTCTCATTTGTTTCTTTATTCACTTTTAATTTATATATCATGAAGGTAATTTTGAAGAGCAAACCTCAAGATCCTTATGATAGTTCAAAACTCAAGTCAAAATACTGGAAAGGTTATAATTTTCATAAATAAGCATTCCGCGCTGAACTTCTTGGCTTTTCGTGCATTATTCAAATATAAACAGATTTTAGTACTTAAATGCAGGAGCTTAGTGGAATCTCCATTTTAGAGATACCCACTTTGTTTTGAAGACCGACAAAATTACAATAAATATGCACATAAAACAATTGAAAGCTATTTACTAGTTAAAACACTATAGAAGAGTGCTTAATACAGTACTCTCTGCCTACCCCGTTAGGGAGTCGGGATGACTACATATATTTACATATATGTAGTCGAATGCTTCGAGTACCAATGAGTTTTTCTGAACTAACTACAGTGATTAGTCACACCACGAGTTTTACGGTGAAGGAAAACATCGAGAGGAGACCTGCATTTGTTTGAGAAACAATTCAAGAGCGTTCAGTCGAGCTAAGTAATTGCGACGAACTCGCCATCTATCACGTTGGCACTTGAAACATGTCTGGCGGAAAGTGGGACCTACCTATGCCCCTCTGCCTACCCATTCGGTGATCCTTGTGGGAAGGTGTGAGGATTTACAAACAATATATACATACAAATGACCTTAGAAATAGTGTTATAATCGAAGTACCAGGTTAATTAAATTTGAAATAAACACCAGTCAGTATAGAATAAGTTATTGGCTGCTCATTAATAAATTACCAATAGAATTAAAAATGCAAATAGCAAAAACACACGAACGCAAACTCTCGCCTACCTAATCAGGCAATTAGCGCCACTACGTGCTAGTATCTACGGACCGATATCGCAAAAAAGCATTGAAACTGCACAAGCGAGTTCCCATTAGAAGCAAGAAGCGTACTTGAATATAAACGGTAGTTGTGACTCGTGAGTCTGTGTTGAACGGCGCGCAACATTTGTATAATAAGTCGATTCGTTTATACAGCGGGTTGCTTTATGACTTCGTTCTTGTGAGAGATTGTGTTTGATCTCTCTTTGAGGGCAATTAGGCGGTTATAGAAAGTTATTTCAATGATAACGAAGAACGAATAAGGCGACGATAGAGTGGTTCAATAATAAATAAATAAACCCTCACGCCTTCCCACAAGGGTCCCCGAAGGGGTCGGCAGAGATTCATGGGTAGTACCCACACACCCACATTCCACCAGAGATATATTTTAGGGTGCCAACGTGATGGATGGCGAGTCCGTCGCCGTTACTCAAGCACGACTATACATACGCCTTTGAATAGCTTCTCAGACATATGCAGGTTTCCTCTCGATGTTTTCCTTGACTGTAGAGGTCGTGGTGTGACTAATCACTGTAAGTTCAGAAAAACTCATTGGTCCAGTCGGAATTCGAAATTGCGATCTTTGTGTCGCAGGCAACTACTCCAACCACTCGGCCACCCCTGCTTAAATAATAAATTATTTCATATTTTTTTGCCAAATAACAATAAAAGGTCTCGATTTAAGTAATAACCCTAATAATTTTAATGAATTACCTACTTTACTACAACAATAGCAATTATGTTGCGTAATTCGAATGTACAAGCTGAATTTTTCTTAATTTTACTAGACCTTTTAGTACACAAATAACATTACAAGAATGACTTGAAATAATTGCCCAATAAAAAATACTTGACCGGAAACGGGGGTTTTACGACATACTGCCATCCCTCATTCTGTTTACGCTATGATTTGAGCCCAAACTCGTAAAGTAGGAATCTGTTGAATTAGAAGTACAAGCTGTTACCCGCGACTTTATTCGGTATAGCAGGTATAAGATAAGATAATGATTAGTCACACCACGTGCTTTACGGTGAAGGAAATTCCGAGGAAACCTGTTTACGTGTGAAAAGAAACTCAAAGGCTTGGCTTGGTTGTATAGTCGTGCTTGGGAAACTGCGATGGACTTGTCATCTGTCACGTTGGCACCTAAAATATATCTCTCTGGCGGAAACCCAAATAATATTTAAATAAAATTACCAGTCCAGCCCAGCTCCCTTGCTCGCGATCCAGCAACGCCCTAAGCCGAGGTTTGTACCCCACAGGGGGTGCCCTTAGCTGTGTTGCTTAAAAGTAAAGTGCCTGGCTGGAGGCCTAGGTCTCGCCATTGACCGGGTAAGTAAAAAATGTGGGTATGTAGGTAGATACAACCTATATTCCTATTCCTCCCCCTTTGGGGACCTTTGTGTCAATGCGTGAAGATGGGTGATATAACACCTCTGCCACATCTCGTCGTGGAGCTTAAGAGCAAGACCTCAATCTCACCAAAGAAATGCGCATTTGATTTGTAATCTAATAATATGAAATTATTTACGGGCCGGGGCAATAAGTTCTTGTTTCCGATGAAATGTTACCAAAGGACCGGCTACGAAAATGGGGCAAGTAAAAAAGACAGATTTATTAAAATTGGACTTTATGGCAGGGAACGTTTATATTAATAGAGATGCATTCAATTTTGACTACCAAAAAATTTGTCATCTGTTTTTTTAATCTCCATAATAGGCTCGCGTCACCTCGTCGACTAGAAATTGGTGGGGCGCGTCGTCGTGTATGGCACTATCTATACGCAGTAAGTATTACATGAATTCAGCAAGTCTTTAAATACGTAATTTCAATTCTGACTGGGAAGTTCGTTGTGCCTCATATATTTCAATACAGTTTTAAATGAACCATTTCCATGGGTTGATATTTTGTTTTCGTTATACATTGTTAACCGACTTCATTAACCATACGTTTTCTTTTAATAATCATGCTGGGTAAATTATCTTGGATTTATATATGTATACCCAAAGGACTGATAGATATACTTAGCTGCCAACGTGACAGATAGCGAGACTACAAACTCAAACGTCGGTAAATTTTACCTCGACATTAAATGACACAAATGGCGATGGACTCGCCATCTGTCACGTTGGTACCTAAAATATATCTCTGGCGGAAAGTGGGTGTGTGGGTACAGCCTATACACCTCTGCCTACCCCTTCGAGGACCCTTGTGGGAAGACGCGAGGAAAGAATATTGGTACAGACGAGCGGGTCTTGGACTGTGATCTCAACTTTGTAGCCTACTCCTTTATCCAACGGCTATTACTACTATACCACTACTTATAACAGATTATAATAATTATTATTATCGTCCAGTATTTGTGACATCAATTTAAAAACCTTATAGAAGTCCGTAGCCAAATAACATATTTTTTTGTGTTGTGTTCCTACGCGGTGAATAAGGTTTCCAGTAATGAGCTCCTTGGGGAGGATTGTTATATTGTGTCGGCAGCAGAGGGATTAGTCCCATCACACTGCCAACACAGTATAACTCTCAGAATACAGAGTGGCAACGCGCAAGTGATACTTCGATATTGTAAGCGTAAATAGGCTGCAGTAACCGTTTTCCTTCGGGTGGGCCGTATGCTTGTTTGCCACTCTTGTTGTATAAAAAAAAACGCTTATATTTAATAACTTGTACCAAGATGTAGCTCGAGGGAAATTTATTCATAGAATTCAATTTACTCCAGGTGTGGCTTGACCCTTAACGGGGAATAAACGGGCCTTATTATTGGTGACTTTGGCTTTTTGTTTTCATGCCAAAATTTATTTTATTTTTCACACTCGGTTACATATTCGTAATAGTCGCTTTCCTTCGAGGATCCCACGGTAAACACTGGCCTATTACCTTCTTTACGCCGAAGATATATAGTAATAGATGGCGAATATCGCCGCCAACGCCGAGTTCCTAACGGGGTAGGTGGAGAGTACAGAGCGCTAGTTCTCTCTATACTTGCATACCTCTCGCTTCGTCAGTTGAGCGTCATGACATTCCATATTAAGTGCGTTTATTTAAACGAGAGCCTCTTTCAGGAAAAAATCATGAGAGATATATCAAATTATCTAATTAGTATCGTAGACACAATATTATGTATGTTGCATTGCCATCAGTTTCTAGTGTGTGTCGAGGGATCCTTTAATTGTATTTTGTTTTTTTTTTTATACCACTTGGGTGGCAAACAAGCATGCGGTCCGCCTGATGGTAAGCGGTTACCGCCGCCTATGGACGCTTGCAACACCAGGGGTATCACTCGCGCGTTGCCGACCCTGCAGGAATCTTTTCACACCCTTCTTGAAGAACTCCATGCTGTACTCTCCAGGGAAAACCTCGACGGGGAGCTCATTCCACAGCCTGAGCGTTTAATTAAAACGATTAAAATGGCAAACACGTGGCCCGCCTAATGGTAAGTGGTAATCGTGCTTGTGAACGCTTGTCTCACCAGGAGAACCGTGCGTTGAAGACCCTGCGCTAAAGCTTCCTAAGCCTTCTGACAGAACCTCCCAGCCGTACTCTGAGGAGAAAACCTCAACAGAAAGTTAATTAAATTAGGTTTTTCTAATAGGTTAAGTAGGGTTTTCACATTAAGTCGGTCACAAATAGATCTTACGTTTAAAATGACGTTTGTCGATCTCGGTATCATCTCACAGGTAAATGGATTTGTTAGTATTAGTATGCTATATGTATTCCCTACTATAATAGTGAACGAATAAAGCGCTTTTAAGTTCTTCTCTCAATTAGATATAAATCCGATTTGAACATCAAGCATTACGTTACAAAAGGCAACATGACCAACGACTGTCAATATTTCAAGTCTGCCAACATTTACGCGACAAAATCTAACAGAGCTATATTTTTCACACGTCCTTCTGACATTTTACCAAGGATATTTTATTTTCGTGCATAAACTCTGAGATCTCGGTATAATATTTCATGTCGAAATGCAGGTGCGCTCTCATACTCGCGAAGGATTGTGAATAATGCCTGAACAATGGTAATAAGAGCGATTTTAAGTCGTAGAAAGTGAAGAAGTAAGGCTATTTGAATTAGTGTATTTTACATGACAGACAAGATAAAGCGTGGCGTTTATAAATGCATTTGGTTTAAGGGTTATAAACGTTATTCGAGATTTAAAACAAAAGATTTTCATTTATAACGCGATATAAACGTTTATCAGTTCAATGTTCTTTTACGAAATGTCGTAAAACGAAATACAAAGTACCGATCTGCTCTCTTACTTTTCCGCTAAAAACTTTTTCTCGCGTAATCGCCGCTTAAACTACCTACTTTACAGGCGCGTTTCAGAAATCTACCAAATTGAAAAATAACTGTGCGCGCTCGCGATAAATTTTAAAAGCTGTATTGCTGATATTGCGACAGCGACACGTAACTGGAAAAATATGTTACAATTATTTATTTATTTCCAACTACCTGGATCAAATCGATCGGACGCTCAAGGACGGGAACGTCAAGAGTACTCGTAACGGACGAGCATGTATGAAGAGACTGATGAATGTGGACGAAGTGAAAGAGGTATGTAAGTCTAGAGAGTACTAGCGCTCTATACTCTCTGCCTACCCCGTTAAGGACTGGGCGTAATGAAATGTATTTATTTATTACGCAGCTGGAACGGCTCATTTGCAACAAATTCAAACCATCACCATATCACTGCACCTGTGATCAACGACGGGGAATTCATCCTGATACCAAAAGAAGAGTGTCAGTGTGAGCAGCATAAAGACGAATAGACGATCCTCTACCAGCATAATTATTTTTGAAACTTAAGAAAAGCTTTACGGTGAAGGCAAACATCGAGAGGAAACCTGCATACGTTTGAGAAGCAATTCAAAGGTGTATCTATAGTCGTGCTTGAGTAAAGGCGACGGACTCGCCTCATCTGTCACGTTGGCACCTAAACTAAAGCTCTGGCGGAAAGTTGGTGTGTGGGTACAACCTATACACCTCTGCCTACCCCTTCGGGGACCCTTATGGGAAGGCGTGAGGGTATATTATTATTATTATATTAACTTTAGAATACTTACAGCAGATATTCTCTTGAGGGAGGCTTGAAGAATGGATATGGTAATAAAGGTTATAAACCCGTTGCTGTCGCGTGTCCCTGTCGCCTGTCGCTGCTACAAGCTCAAGAATTAATCACTGGCTTAGAACTTCCCGTATAATCGTTTAAACGGAATTTCGGTCATTTTAAGTATTGTTATTTAACTTGAGAACATAAATAAGTTAGGCCTGTAAAGACAAAATGGTGAATCGCCTCAGAATTGTCTCGTGCTAATTCCAACTTTCTTGCATTGACTACTACTCCACTGTATTTATGGGTTATTCAAATGAATAGATTTCGCCAAGGAATTTGGAAACGAATTAGCTGACATTCTAAATTTGAATTCATTTGAAGATTGCGGTTCTTTTGTTTCTCTTTTATAATTATAAATTATTATCCTCACGCCTTCCCACAAGGGTCCCCGAAGGGGTAGGCAGAGGTGTATAGATAGTTAGTACCCACACACCCACTTTCCGCCAGAGAGATATGCCAACTTGACAGATGGCGAGTCCAACGCAGGTACTCAAGCTATACATACGCCTTTGAATTGCTTCTCAGACGTATGCAGGTTTCTTCTCGATATTTTCCATCACCGTAAAATTCTTGGCGGGACATTAAAAAAAGTAATTGGTACAGTCGCGTTCATTAATTCCACGTTCCAACTACATAGATCAAATCGATCGGACACTTAAAGATGGGAACGTCAAGAGTACTCGAAGCCGACGAGCATATATGAAGAGACTGATGAATGTGGACCAGGCGAAAGAGGTTATACAAGTCCAGAGAGAACTGGCACTCTTGTGTCTGCCTACCCCGCGAGGACTCGGTGTGATGATTAACTTAATATTGATGTTGATACTTTTAATAATAATCTATATCTATACATACAAATAAATAAAATTGTAGTGTCTCTTTGTAATATTGAAATAACCGCTTTTTACTACATGCATATGAATGTACGGTATATACACCAAAATATAAATTTTTAAATTTTTTTTTCTGTCTGTCTTTCTGTCCGTCTGTTTGTTCCGGCTAATCTCTGAAATGGCTGGGCCGATTTTGACGGGACTTTCACTGGCAGATAGCTAATATAAAAAGGAGTAACTTACGAAGTTACGACGAAGTCGCGGTCACAGCTAGTTATAACTATAACGCATGCTTTATAACAAGAGTTCCCGTAGAACAAAGTCACTGAACGAGGTATTAACCATAATGAGCTGAAAAAGCACAGAGTATGTCTGGAGTTAAGGATCAGAAACTCAAAAGTAAACTTTGAACAGCGAAGGATATTAAAGTATTAAAAATACCTCCTTCGGAGATACAGTTCGCCCAACTTATTTCATTATACGCGACTTACGCTCTACTCGTGCAGCCTGCGCGCTGCCAAGCGGATGTAATTCTTATGAGCTACTTGGGTGTGTTCATTGTTTAACTGTTTTGTACGGTGATACTTGGTAAAAAAGCCGTGGTTGCCGAGTGGTTCGAATAGCTGCCTGCGTCACAAAGGTCGCAAGTTCGAATCCCGACAGGACCAATGAGCTCTTCTGAACTTAAGTACAGTGAATAGCCACACCCCGAGCTTTACGGTGAAGGAAAACATCGAGAGGAAACCTGCATACGATTGAGAACCAATTCGAAGACGACAAACTCGCCACCTGTCACGTTGGCACCTAAAATATATCTCTGGCGGAAAGTAGGTAGCTATACACTTCTGCCTAGCCTATGGGGACCCTTATGGGAAGGCGTGAGCATATAATAAATATATATATATATATATATATATATATATATATATATATACTTGCTACAGTTATCGAGAAAACGTATACTTAATCTCAGAAGATATAATGTTGACTGTACATATTTTTTGCTGGGTCCCTTGGAAGCGGACTGAGGTAAAGACACACTAAATCTCGATACATATTGAGAGAGAGAGAGAGAGAATGAGAGATACATATTGGTGTCTGTCTATAGTCTATATTCTAGGTTGTTTGTACCTGATACCTCCGATGTTGCAAGCGTCCATAAAGGGTGGTAACCGCTTACCATCTAGTGAACGGCCCCTTTATGTCTCGTTCGTACCGATCTTTTGTCGCACATTGCAAAAAAAAACTACTCTTTCCCAATTTTCATTCCTGGTTCGTCCCGAATTGTTATCAAGAAAAATGTATACTAATTTATATTTTTTTCTTTCCATGACACGTGTACGTTTTGCCTTTTAATTAAGGTAGATATTTATACTATTAACTTTTTATAATATTGTCATGTTGTCGCTGACGTGACATTTACAAAATAAATAGCCTTGGAATACTGCCTATGTTGTTGATTCTGGTTCCAACTTACTGGATAAAAGGTATATTCGAGTATTTGAGCAATCGGTAACACCTTAAGTTACGCTACGTAGGATAAGTGATATGAGTAATAATGTTGTTACATCAATATTGAAAAAATAAATAACAAGCACGCGGTCCGCCTGTTGGTAAGAGGTTACCGCCGCCTATGGACGCTTGCAATACCAGGGTATTGCTCGCGCACTGCCGGCACCCTGCAGGAATCCTTTCACACCCTTCTTAAAGAGCTCCATGCTGTACTCTCCAGGGAAAACCTGAATATTATTTAACCAATACAAAAAAAACGACGTAGGAATATAAAGCGCGACGATCAGGGAATAAATTATCAAAATATATTTTTGGGACAAGCGAGGCAAAAATAAGGCGATACAATTTGGGACGAAGTACTTTTTTTTGTGGACTTACTTACTTTTTGCCATCTTAGGAGCGTTATAAAAACAGCATGAATCGTACGAAGGCTCGAATCGTTTTTTAATTTTACACAGGTATAAAATCATTATCACACATTAATATAAAAGCATGCAAATTCGTACGGTACATTTCACGATAACCCATATCTATGGAATGCAAGGTCGTAAATTACAAATTTTATGCGCTGTAAAACTGACCCATCCCAGGGCTTAACACTGCTACCCCCTTTGGAAAACGTGTAAAAGTTTTATGCGCAATAAAACTCATATGCTTGTCATATGCTTGGATTCTACTCGGTTCGATTTTATAGTACTTTTCTTTTAATTTTTTTTCTATATAATAATAATAATAATAATAATATATCCTCTCGCCTTTCCACAAGGGTCCCCGAAGGGGTAGGCAGAGGTGTATAGGTAATACCCACACAGCCACTTTCCGCCAGAGGTATATGAGGTGCCAACGTGACAGATGGCGAGTCCACGTTACGCGTCCGCGTTACTCAAGCACGACTATACATACGCCTTTTGAATTTCTTCTCAGACGTATGCAGGTTTCCTCTCGATGTTTTCCTTTACCGTAAAGCTCGTGGTGTGACTAATCACTGTACTTAAGTTCAGAAAAACTCATTGGTACAGTCGGGATTCGAACTTGGGACCTTTGCGTCGCAGGCAACTGCTCGAACCACTCGGCCACCACGGCTCTTATTTTCAGAAGAAATATATATAAATAAATATAAATACCTTGGGATAATTCCACATAAATTGACCTAGTCCCAAATTAACCAAAGCTTGTGTTATGGTAACTAGACAACGATATATTTACTTATATAGATAGATATATACATAAATACATAGGACATCCAAGACTAAGGCAGAAATACTCGTGTTCATCACACAAATGACTGCCCTCAGCGGGATTCGAACCCGCGACCTCTAGTTTCGCAGTCAGGAGCTCGACCACTAGACCAGACGGCCGTCAAAATATATATAAAGATATTCTCACGCTTTCCCACAAGGGTCATCGAAGAGTTAGGCAAAAGTGTGTAGGTAGTACACACCCACTTTCCGCTGGACATATAATTGGTTTGGACACATAGAAAGGATGAGTGAAGAAAGATTGACGAAACAGATATACAAAGCAAAAGTGTGTGCAAGAAGAGGCAGAGGAAGGCCACGTTCCAACTACCTGGATCAAATAGATCGGACTCTGAAGGACGGGAACGTTAAGAGTACTCGAAATCGACGAGCATGTATGAAGAGACTGATGAATGTGGACGAAGTGAAAGAGGTATGTAAGTCTAGAGAGAACTGGCGCTCTATACTCTCTGCCTACCCCGTTAGGGACTTGGCGTGATGATATGTATGTATGTATATAATTGTAGGTGCCGACGTGTCAGATGGCGAGTCGAATTACATTACGTGAACAATCAAAGAATAAGTTTCTTGAATATGAATCGTATGCCTACGACACTCCCGTATGGTAAAACAGAAGGATCAATCAAGAGATGTAATGTCTACTTTGTCTCCTTAAATTCCTTTCCGGCAAAATGATTCAGCCATCAAATATTTACGTTTGCGCGACACAAAATATTACGGAACGTACCTTTGAGAATACTTTCCCTTTATGTGGATAAGAAAATATTGAGCTATGAAATGCGCTCAAGAAAACTGTTTGATAGAAATACGGTATTTGACGTACCTATGGGTTTGCGGAGATATTATTATATCAAGAAGTTATTTGGTTATATTTTGGCTCGTGCATACGACATGAAACTATGTTACATCAAACGACTTCAGAATACTCCACAATATTGATAATAACTAGTTATTAAAGAACAAAAGACGCCACGCGTCTGTCTGTTTGCAATAAACTCGTAAAGTGTTGAAGGGATTTTCATGCGGCTTTAATTAAAATGCAGGATACTTAATGAGGAAGGTTTATTGAAAATGTCGAAAAAAGACAGGTCGTGTAGAAGCTTTCATAGGAAACACTACGTTAGTCCATTAGAGATATAACGAAGCAATGTATATACCCGAGTGAAGACGGGGTGGGTCGCTAGTAAAAGTTTAAAACTAGCTAAACTTCATTCGCGTTAAATCGGGTTATTCTTATATTATATGTAAAATAAAAGTAGTTGCTCCTTATAACATTACCTATCTACCAAATAAAGTACCGTCAAAGTCAGTTCAGCCGTTGTGCATATAAGCCGGACATACATGTAGCAAAAATATTAGATAGATCATTTATTATATCAGTAACGTTATTTTGATTTGTAAAAGAGACACTCCAATTTGATTTATTTGCAGGTATAGATCACCGAGAGATATCGCCGACGAAAAGTGGTCGTTAGTATACCACTGCCTACCACTCAATGGCTTTTGTTGGGACGTAAAGATTTAGTAGAAATATTAATTGGGATTTCTACTTAAAATGGGTAGTATAGGTAACGCCAAAAGAAACATTTACGTCAATAGTTGATAAAGCTATTATTGTCAAAATCCGTATTTTTACAGCGATTTTTAAAATAAACAACGATCCGTTGACTGCCATTGCTATTTGACACGTGTACAAAAACACCCGCTGTTTGACCAAAACGTCACTGCAGTTCACAACGTACGTTTTTCCCTGTATTTAAGTAATTACATACCCATTTTTTACGAAATGGCATATCTGCTTTTATTGCAGTGTACAGAGTTGATCGTGGTTACAACTGATAAACATGGTTATATTTATTTATAATAATATAATTATATATCGATCGGACGCTAAAGGACGGGAACGTCAAGAGTACTCGAAACTGACGAGTATGTATCAAGAGACTGATGAATGTGGACGAAGCGAAAGAGGTATGTAAGTCTAGAGAGAATTGGCGCTCTATACTCTCGCCTACCCCGTTAGGCACTCGGCGTGATGATATGTATGAATAATATAGATTCAAATCTGGCTCAACCCATTAGTTTTTCTGAACGTAGAGTAGAGCTATACGGTTCTTCTCGGTGTATGAAAACGTCGAGAAGAAACCTGCATCCAATTGAGAAGAAATTCAAAGACGTATATATAGTCGTGCTTGAGTCACGGCGATGGACTCGCCGAATCGATCGGACACTCAAGGATGGAAACATCAAGAGTACTTGATGTGTGTTAGGCTAGAGTAAACTGGCGCTGAAGAAGAAAAAAGAAATGAAGATAATTACATATTTGTATAGAAACGGTTGGCACTTTCGTTAATATGAACAAACAATCTTAAATATGAATAGTTCTATATATCATTTCGGAAAATATTACCTATTCTACACCCCGACTTGTCTAACGTCTTCCGGTAAGTGTTGCTATAATTATCTACTTTCGGATAAAATTCGGATATTTTACGCATTTCAGTTTTGTTCATACAACAAAATAGTTTGGCCATTTCACTGTAACTCAATAATTTAAACTATAAAATATATGTGACCTAACTTCGGGTGTGTGTGTTTAACACAAAGTGTTTTTTTAATATTATTGTAAAACCTTAATTATTTATTTATTATTATAAAATTATCGCCATCAATAATAATAAACTGTCTTTTAAAACTTTGAGTGTTGATTTCCTAATAAAACTTTATAGAGAATACTCACATCCGTATCAGTATCCAAATTGAAAAATATTTGCATTACCTAATCAGCTTTCATAAATATTCAATGTACATTTAACACAAAGTGAGACCGAAGTAATCACAAATATTGAGCAGCATCGCCCTAATAGTATCCGAATCGTGTTGCGATTGACGAGTCACAGTATGCAATATCCGAAAACCATTAAAGTATGAAAGTAACATCACTAAATCAACATCGGAAATGGGATGTCGCAGCGGAATCCCACAATGATTGAAGTCAGCCCGTAGATTGGCGTTTGACTCCTTACGTATTCATAGCTGGTATATTATGAGCTATGTAGGTACATATATGTAATACATATGTACACATCAAAATATTAAGCCAATGTCTATTTTGGAGTTTAATATTATGGGTGCGTTATTAAGCCGTGGTGGCTTCGACAAAGATCGCAAGTTCAAATACCGACTGTGTCAATGAGCTTTTCTGAACTTAAGCACAGTGATTAGTCACACCACGAGTTTTACGGTGAAGGAAAAACTTCGAGAGGAAACCTGCATACATCTGAGAAGCAATTCAATGGCGTATGTAGCTATAGTCGTGTTTGAGTAACGGCGACGGACTCGCCATCTGTCACGTTGGCACCTGAAATATATCTCAGGCGGAAAGTGGGTGTGTGGGTACTACATATACACCCCTGCGTAAGGCCTGCTCGGTCAACTAGTTTAAGCCAAACCCTGGTAATCTGTGCCAAGGTATTCTGTACAGAAGCCTGTACTTCCAGTGATGTGACAAATCACTCGGTTTTTACAACACTAGCTTTAAAGAGAAAGAAAATATCGAGAAAAAACTTGCGTATGTTTGTGAAAGAATTTTAAGATGTATCACTGTCACGTGGACAACTAAATATATTTCAGGCTTAAACTCATGTTCGGACTCGGGTCATACTCCCCGCATCCCGCGATACCCTCGACTAGAAATTGGTGGGGCGCGGCTTCCATAGACTATTCGTATATAAAATCATTTAGCATACTAACCATAAACGTATTACGCCATGAAGCGAGTAAACATTTTCCCATTACATTTAACTCTTTACTGATAAACAAGAATTACGGTACACTCCCCCCAGTTGTTAGGGGGCGCCATGTAACAACATTATTCCACGTTTGTCCACGCCCTCGGGTAAACGGGCTCTCCTTGCGAAGATTTCGGGCTCCTTGGGAAAATATTGATACTCTAGAAGTTATATTGAAAAATTATAAGTTTGTGAGTAAGTTACTACCGTGCTCACACAAAAACCACTGAAAATATTTTAATTAAACTTTACAATGTAATATAAAATAATAATAATATTACCTCACGCCTTCCCACAAGTTGTTACCAATGTTATTAGAACGATTACCGTTACCAGAATTACGATTTACCATCCACAAGTGGTATCACGTGGCTTGGCCTCTGGTAAAAAGAAGACTGGTACTTAATTCAATCAATTGTCACATGTCACGTGATCCTGTCACATCGTATATGTTCAACAACTTTACCAATATGGTATATGCTCAACATACCTCTTTTCTTAACTGGGAAGATGAAATACGAACACGGAACCCCTTAACCTAAAGTAACATACAAACCTTACTTTTTTTGCTCAAGAACTCCAATAAACGTAGTAATGGCTCATGAATCATCTAAATTACCAGAATATTGCAATACTTTTTGCGCCACACAGTGTGAGGTATGGATTTAAAAAGCGTATAAGCGCTTGAATTTATTGTTATGTGTTTATTTCTGTTTTGATTTACTCGCAAATTACTTTTATGTAATAATAATATATCTTCACGCCATCCCATAAGGGTCTCCGAAGGGATAGGGAAAGGTGTGTAGGTAGTACCCGCACACCTAATTTCAGCCAGGTATATATTTTAGGAGCCACCGTGGCAGATGGCGAGTCCATCGCCGTTACTCAAGCACGACTTACGTGCCTTTGAATTTCTTCTCAAACGTATGCAGGTTTCCTCTCGATGTTTTCCTTCGCTATAGAACTCGTTTTGTGACTAACCACTGTACTTAAGCCCAGAAACACTCATTGGTACAGTCAGTTTCGAACTTGCAACCTTTGTGTTGCAGACAACTAATAAAAACACTCGGCCACCATGGTTATAATTTTCAATTATGGTTTTTAATGCAGCGGCTGTCGTCTTTGGAATGCAGTTGCTTATATGCACTTATGAATGCGTAGTCATCACAAAAACAAGGATGATAGGTTAGATAACCGTATGTTTCTTCTGAAAAATTACACATGTGTGCAGAACTTCTCGTTAGGTATCAGTCATCGTAAAACTCGTGGCATGTGTATCACTGTACTTGAGTTCCGAAATAGCTCTTGGGTACAGTCGAGGTTTGACCCTGAAATTTTTAACGACTTTGCTCAAATCGCTCGGCTAAGGCACTAAGCAAATGAATAAAATTGTTAATACAAAACGTTCCACAGTTCATTTGGCTCATTAACAGTAGTACTGTATTGAATACCGATGTGGCAGACGGCTTGAAATTCACAAATTGAACAAAGAATTTAAATTCACAATTCACAAACATCATTAAAATATTTCAATTTATTAACTTCCAAATGTAATAATCTAGGATTAACCCCCAAAGTCAAATAATGGACGATGCAAAGTTCCAAAATTTAATTTAATTATATCGCGGGACAAGAATACTAGAGCTAATTGTAAAGTAGGTTGGCATTCATAATTACCAGCCCTTTGTTTGATTCCACAGAGTTTCATCAAGTAAGTTTGTTACTAACCGTATTTCTTCTACTCCTACTTTCTTTCTTCTACTCCTTCGCACAAGGGTGTCTAAAGGGGGAGATAATTTTAGGTGCTAAAATGGCAGCTGTCAATTCTATCCCCGTATCTTAAGCACAATTTATTTTTTCATCAGTTTCTTCTTATACGTACCTATGCAGGTTTCCTATCATTGTTTTTCTCAACGATAAGTTACTGTATACCTACTCTGAGAACTAGTAACTTTTTGTTGACAATACCTTACACTGAGTCATACATACATATCATCACGCCAAGTTCCTAACGGGGTAGGTAGAGAGTATAGAGCGCCAGTTCTCTCTAGACTTACATGCCTCTTTCGCTTCGTCCACATTAATCAGTCTCTTCGAGTACTCTTAACGTTCCCGTCCTTGAGCGTTCGATCGATTTGATCCAGGTAGTTGGAACATGGCCTTCCTCTGCCTCTTCTTGCACACACTTTTACTTTGTATATCTGTTTCGTAAATTTTTCTTCCCTCATCCTTTCTATGTGTCCAAACCAACGTAGCATGCCTTTCTTCATCTTTACAATCACGCCCTCATTCACGCCAGTTGATTTGCGAATCTCTTCATTGCAGATTCGATCTAATACCCATACTCCGCACATTTTCGAAGAGATCACATCTCAACTGCATTCAAGCTATTTTCATACTTCCTCTGACATACCCAGTATTCGCTGCCATACAATAAGGTAGGTACCAATATCGCGTTGTGGACAGCAACTCGAGCATTCTTGCTCAGACTTTTACTGCCCATCAACGCCGACATGGCTCCATTCACCTTATTTCCGGCAGTTATCCTTCTTTCAATATCTTTTTCTGAGTCTCTAATGGGATATAAACAAATTTGGCCATCTTGTCTAGTGGTTAGAGCCTCTGACTGCGAAATTTGAGGTCGCTGGTTGTATGGCAGACACTGAGGACAGATATTTGTGTGATGAATGAGCATTCGTACCTTATTCTTGGATGTCCTATGTATTTATGTATATCTATCTATATAAGTAACTATATCGTTGTATAGTTACCATAACACAAACTTTGCTTAATTTTTATATTATTGAATTATCCCGAGGTATATATAAGGCTTCATTATAATGGTTTGACAGATTACAGAAAATATATCTATGGCGGAAGGTAGGTTTGTGGGTACTACCTAATATACTCCTCTGCCTACCCCTTCGGGGACCATTGTGGGAAGGCGAGTGGATTACGAAAATATCAGTGATAAAACAAAATCGTTCAGCAATAATTATAATTCTGCACTAACATTTACATTTCAACTCCCGAAAACAATTTCGTGTGAGTAAAATCCGTTGAATTCCGTTGTAAAATATAATAGAAATTAATATGTTCCCGGTGACATCAGCGAGGACAAGTGTGTTCTGATGGTCAGAGTTGGCTCAGTGCCCGGGGATCGTGTCGAGTACATTTTATGATCACAAGCTGTTGCTCTTGAGTTTCGTTTCGGAAATGATCGTGTTTTGTGATAGTCGTTTATTGGGATCGGGTAATACTTGCGGTAATCCAAAAGATTGAGAGGGAAGAGTAGAAGAGAAGAGAATCACGATTGTGTCTTTTTTATCATTTATTCTTCTTCTTATTTCATATTCTTTGTTAATAACCTCACGCTCCGGATGGTGTATGACTAAATAAGACATCAAATATACCACTATGTCTTTCACGATTTATTTATACAAGTGTGGAAATCTACGCTATTATGTACGCTCATGAGACCGAAGTATCACTTGCGCGTTGCCTCTCCATGTTCCGATTATATAAATCCTCCCCCTCCCCAAGGCGCTCATTATTGAAAACCTAATTCAACTCGTAGGAGCACAACAAAAAAAAATATTTGGCTTCTACAAGGTGGAGGTTCTGCCCCAGTCGGGCAGCTCCAAATTCGAAGTGAAACCCGTTATGGCCTACCTCTCTTAACTTAGTTCTCAAATGGTAGACTACACAAAATCGGAAAATACACCCATAAAAAACACTCCTGTAGATGGCCCCTTCTTTAAACTTTGCCCAGAAGGGTTCCCAAAGAGGTTGACAGAGGTGTGTAGGTAGTACACACACCCTTTTCCACCAGAGCTATATTTGAGGTGCCAATGTGACAGATAGCGAGTTCATCGCCGTTACTCAAGCACGTTAATATGTAGATATAAGTAATTAAGTCTTTGAATTACTTCTAAAACGTATGCAGGTGTTCGCTCGATGTTTCCTTCATCGTAAAGTTCGTAGTCTGAGTAATCACTGTACTTAAGCTCGAATTTCGAACCCATTACTTTAGTCAGTATACGACCTAGCACTATTTGTGTTGCAGGCGCCTATTCGAACTACTTAGCAAAAATGCAGACTAGTTCTAGTTGATGTATGAAATAGTAGGGTACGTTGTATTTAATTTACTTATTAAATATAATAATAAGTTAAGCAATAATGCTGAGATGCTAAAATCGGCTTTTGTACTTAAACAAAAGCCGATTTATGTTACTAGTATTTCATGCTCATGTTTTGTCGCCCGTGTGGTCACTGACCTGGGCGTGGGCGATTAAACAACTAAAACAGACACTTTACAGCCCTATTTGCTTTGTCTAGCTCGGGAAGACATACGTCGCATTTGCGGTATATGGGATCTGCGCTAAGACTACATAAGAATATAGTGAGTAGCTATTAGTGTTTGTACGTGAGGCAAATCTAAAGTTATATTATGAAGCTGAGGAGTTTGTTTGTTTGTTGATTTGATCTAGGTAGTTGAGACGATCTTCCTCTGTTTCTTATTCCACACACTTCATCACTTCTTTGTATATCTGTTTCTTCAATCTTTCTTCACTGGCTCTTTATTATGTACTAGCGGTCCGTCCGAGCTTCGCATAATTTTCTTTATAAATGAAAATATAGTCTATGTCACTCAGGGTGAATGTAGCTTTCCAATGGTGAAAGAATTTTTCAAATCGTTCCAGTTGGTTCGGAGCTTCAATACAAACAATCAAATCTTTCCTCTTTAGGTATAGATGTCGAAACCAACATAACATGCCTCTCTTCTATATCTAAAATCGCAACCTCGGTCACGTAACGCATACGTTTTGGAAGATATTAAAAAAGTCGTGCTTTAGAAACGGTCATCAACTCGTCATCTATCACGTTAGCACCAAAATTTACCTTCGGCGCGAATATATAAATATATATGTGTGTGTAAGGAGATAATACAATTAAGCCCGCACCTACGTCACGAAAACTAAGTACTTAACTTTCCTGACAAAACTTACAATGTGATATTCCCACACATTGTAGCAAACCCTCAGCTCAGCGCCCAAAAAGGGGTCTTGTGCCAAAACAATCCATACATTAGAGAGTCAAGTGGCGTATCTTTAAAGGAGAGGCCGTCACGGTGCCGGCTCGCAGACTTATCGCTCCCAGTTACCTACCATTTCTGCACTAACAATTCACGCCAAGTTCCACAGTTTGGGACAAACGAGGGGATGTAGCGAGGACTAGACTTCTTACCTCACGCTTTCCCATAAGGGTCCCCGAACGGGTAGGCAGAGGTGTAGAGGTAGTACCCACACACCCACTTTCCACCAGAGATATATTTTAGGTGTCAACATGACAGATAGCGAGTCCATGGCCGTTACTCAAGCACGACTGTATACTGCCTTTGAATTGCTCGGACGTATGCAGATTTCCTCTCGATGTTTTCCTTCCCCGTAAATCTTATACTCTGACTAATCACTGTATTTAAGTTCAGAAAATTGGTACAGTCGAGATTCGAACTTGCGATCTTTATGTCGCAGGCAACTACTCGAACCACTTGGCCACCACGGCTGTTTAACCATAATACAATTACTTCTGAATCTTAATATTTTTGCCGGCCACCTGGTCTAATGGTCAGAGCTCTTAGGTGCGAAGCTTGAGGTCGTTGGATCCCTGCTGAGGGCAGCTTTGTACGATGAAGAGGAGTAGTTGTTCCTTATTCTTGGATGTCCTATGTATGAATGTAAATATCTAAGTGACTAACTACCTAGATCAAATCGATCGGACACTCAAGAATAGGAATGTCAAGAATACTCGAAGCCGTCGAGCATGTATGATAATACTGATGAATGTGGACAAGCGAAAAAGGTAATTTTAGAGAGAACTGGCCTTCTACTATCTCTGCCTGCCCCATTCATATCATCACAAATTTAAGAGCTGGGCTCTTGTCGCGTCGCGTCTCTGATGCAGCCCCTTCCATTCGCTTCTGTCCAGCGCAACCTCTTTGACCTCCCTATACGTCCCATAAATATATCGCTGTCTAATTCCTATAGCCGTTAAGGCCGTGGTGGCCGAGCGGTTCGAGCAGTTGCCTGCGACGCAAAGGTCGCAAGTTCGAATCCCGACTGTACCAATGAGTTTTTCTGAACTTAAGTACAGTGATTACTCACACCACGAGCTTTACGGTGAAGGAAAACATCGAGAGGAAACCTGCATACGTCTGAGAAGAAATTCAAAGGCGTATGTATAGTTGTGTTTGAGTAACGGCGATGGACTCGCCATCTGTCACGTTGGCACCTAATATACCTCTGGCGGAAAGTGGGTGTGTGGGTATTACCTATACACCTCTGCCTACCCCTTCGGGGACCCTTGTGGGAAGGCGTGAGGATATATTATTATATTATTATAATTCCTATAGCACAAACATATTACCTAGTCCCAAACTAGGCAATATGTTTTGAATTGTCTCAATGTAAGAAGAAAATACAACGGTTCTGTAAATAACGTCTCTTCTAAATTCAAAATATTTTTTTTCTGTACTAGGGAACATTCATTAAAAAAAAAATAGTTATTTATAACTTATGTTAATGTGCTAAGTTCATCGATCCCATAGACGACGAAATCTTTAAAACCGGACCACTCGCATCGCTATGAAGGCTGCAAATACAAGCGCTAGGTTTTATTTTGCGTCACATAATGTCGAACTTACTCCGCTCATATAAGTTATACTGAGCGGAAAGTTACGTGGCGTGTGTCAATTCGCCTCTTAGTCCCTAGCGGCCAATGGCTTCCTTAGATGCAGATGACGTTACGGGCTGCAAGCATTCGAGTGTAAGGAAGTGTGCGTGTTTGAATGTAATTTAGTTCTATATGGCATCTACAGTATTATAAATGTGACAGACTAACTAGATCGATTTGAACTAGGTAGGTAGTTGAAACATTGGAATAAGTAATATACAAATAAATTCTGCTCCACTCGTAACTTCTTTTTTTTTTGTATTTTCTCTCGTAGCGTGAGTTCCGGGAACTTTTGCTACTTAACCGGTCAATGGCGAGATCTAGGCCTCCAGCCAGGGCTCGTAACTTCATGATAGCCTCCCTCAATATACTCAGGCAATTTTATAAAATAATATATCCTCACGCCTTCCCACAAGGGTCCCCGAAGGGGTAGGCAGAGGTGTATAGGTAATACCCACACACCCACTTTCCGCCAGAGGTATATTAGGTGCCAACGTGACAGATGGCGAGTCCATCGCCGTTACTCCAGCACGACTATACATACGCCTTTGAATTTCTTCTCAGACGTATGCAGGTTTCCTCGATGTTTTCCTTCACCGTAAAGCTCGTGGTGTGACTAATCACTGTACTTAAGTTCAGAAAAACTCATTGGTACAGTTGGGATTCGAACTTGCGACCTTTGCGTCGCAGGCAACTGCTCGAACCACTCGGCCACCACGGCTCTTTATTTATCAGATTATTCGTTCCTGAGATTACCACGTTGAAACAGACACCTCTTTACAATTATAGGCATAGATTATAAACCTGTTAATCTGTAGTACTGCTACTGTCACACACATACATTCGAAATGAAATACGCTAAAATTTATAGCAGCACATCACGAAACGGGCATAATAACAGCGTAGGTATCAGAGGAAATAATTAATGCGGCTAAATAGTCTGCTATGATTTATGAAACACCATTTATATAGTTGGATAGCTCCCGGCAGATCTTAATAAAGTTAGTAATGATAACAAACTAATGCTTGTTGTACATCAATGCTGAACGGGATTTACGATTATGTATGTTTTAAGTTCGCCAAAGATGGCAGCTTTACGTTAAGGCCAAGGCATTTTGAGACAGACAAAATGTTAAAGGGATTGATTGAATCATTAGAATTTCCACATTCAAAATTAAAAGTCCAAAAATCAAAACCAGAAGTAAAAATTCCATTTTTAATATTATACAATTTAAAAAAAAACACAAGTTATCATTAAAAAAATACATAATTAAAATATTTGATGTCTCACATGGACCACAGGGAATACTTATTAAACATCATAAAATATGTATTATACTTAAATATCATCGCACCGAGTATCTCAAGGTTTAGGCAGTCGAAGTAGAAAGAGTAAAAAACGTTGCGTCTCCTCTCTCTAGACTTACAGACCATATCGGCTTCATGCACATTCATCAATCTTTACATACGTTCCGATTCTGGAATGTCCATTTGTCTTTTTATTTTTTTTTATCGTTTACTCAAACCACTATACGATGCGAGGAGACCTGCTTTCCTGTGAGAAGTAATTGAAACATATATGTCAGCTAGCGTAAATGATAAAAAGATTTATTTTAAATGCGTTTCTTCAATCAGCACGGCGTGAACTGGTTGTAATACCTAAAACGTACAATAGCCGCATCTCCCTCTTAACCCATGCAATGCATTTCGTTGTAACAGTAGACAATACATAGCCCGAGTTGTATTTGAATAAATTTGCATAGAGACGTGACTGCATTCACGCTAACATAGTTTATTGGTTAAAACCGTGACAAAATTGCAATATTTCCCCATAAATTATACTGCGGATATTGTTTCATTTTTACTAATAGAGCCGTATGGCTTGATCGAACAGTTGAAAAATATTAAATAAGCAGTTAAATACACCACCCACGAGAGAGGTAGAGGTAGGTGTAACAGAGGTAGGGCATAACGGGCTTCCCGTTCGAATTCGGAGCTGCCCGACTGGGGCTGGACCTCCACCTTATAGAAGTCCGTAGCCAAATAACATAATTTATTGTGTTGTGTTCCTACGCGGTGAATAAGGTTTCCAGTTATGAGCTCCTTGGGGAGGGGGGAGGATTGTTACATTGTGTTGGAAGCAAAGGGATTAAACCCATTATGCTGCCAACACACTATAACTCTCCGAACACAGTGGCAACACGCAAGTGATACTTCGGTATCGTGAGCGTAAATAGGCTACGGTAACCGTTTCCCATCAGGTGGGCCGTATGCTTGTTTGCCACTCTTGTTGTATAAAAAAAAAACGCACAAAACCATTCAAGTCGTGTCTCACGCACATTACACCGACTCATTTAACCAGATAACTTGGCACAAGCCCGTACCTGATTTCAAGTGACGTCATCACGCCAAGTTCTGCACAGGGTAGGCAGACAAAGTTGAGCATAAGTTTTATCTAGACTTCTAGATTTATGTCACTGTCACTCCTTCTACCACCGCTCCTCTCGCCATCGGCGGGAAATTGCCCATACCTTGGAACCACAAAGGTCTCGTACTGCGCGGTTCAAAAGAAATTTCCTTCCACGATCGCTCAGACTGTGGAATGAGTTCCTCGTTGAGGTTTTCCCTGGAGAATACAGCATGGAATTCTTCAAGAAAGATACTCTTCGAGTGAGTGAGTGCGACCGATCATAATACACAGTCACACGGTTTCTTTAATTAATTTCTTAATCTAATTACCAGTCTATTTTTATCCCTGTGTTAGGACGAACATAGCTAACAGTCCAAAATCCCGCTAAATACCCACTGAGACGTGAAATATAACACCTTCTTATAACAAGACTAAAATGACGGCGGAATCGTCACTTGCAGTATGACGAATGACGTCATATCTCATAGTGTTCTTAGCGGGAGAGATTAAGTAGGGTCTCGGGAATGTAGGTGGTAAGTGGGTTGATTCATACGTGCGCGTTTGGTACACGAGTTACAACTTTTTGTTCTCACTTTTTGAAGTTAGCGCTCGTTTGTTCAACGCGAACTTGTACGATCCATTCCAAATTCAGTTATCATTTAGGTAGTATATAGTATAGTATGTAGTACCCACACACCCACTTTCCGCCAGAGATATATTTTAGTTGCCAAAGTGACAGATGGCGAGTCCATCGCCGGTACTCAAGCACGACTATGCATACGCCTTTGAATTGCTTCTCAGACGTAGGTATGCAGGTTTCCTCTCGATGTTTTCCGCTACCGTAGAGCCCGTAGTGTGACTAATCACTGTTCTTATGTTCACTAAAACGCATTGGTCCCTACAGTCAGGATTCGAACTTATGTAACTGTTGTAAAAATAAGGCATTTCTTTGTATAATATTGTTAATTGTTGATATTGTCAACAAAGTATTTTCACAGTTATTCTACAATGGTAGCGGTAACTTTGAACAATAAAAAAGACACTAATTTTCGATGCTATATTCTGAATGTATTACATCATTTAGCTGATGTAGGTAACAGTTCTTTGATGACGGAGCCGTCTTTGCGAGCTTTGACGGAATTTTGTCATAATAGTTATCTATTATGGAACGTATTTCCATACTTGATGTATTTTTTTACCTACTTCTAGACTCGGATCAAATTATTTTTGGTTAAAGAGTAAAACGTCCATATCTTAATATATATAAATATCGTGTCACAATGTTTGTCCGCGATGGACTCCTAAACTACTTAACCGATTTCAATCAAATTTGCACACCGTGTGCAATTTGACCCAACTTAAGAGATAGGATAGCTTACATCACAATTGGACCCGATAGGTGGCGCTGCGATCGTGTTTCAGGAAGTTTTTCACCCGAGCGAAGCTGGGCGGGACAGCTAGTAACTTATAATTTAAAAACGAATTGGCGGGTTTACGTTTAAAGGTCGTTCGATTACTGCTGTGGGCAGAATTTTCCGTGATACGCAAATATTCTTGTATTTAGACTTCAGCAGACTTAAATTGATCTATTTGGATCTAATGGCGGCCGTCTGGTCTAGTGGTTAGAGCTCCTGACTGCAAAACTTGAGGGTTCGAAGCCCGCTGAGGGCAGATATTTGTGTGATGAACACTAGTATTTGTACCTTAGTCTTGGATTTCCTACGTATTTATGTATATATCCATCTATATAAGTAAATATATCGTTGTCTAGTCACCATAACACAAGCTTTGCTTAATTTGGGACTAGATCAATTTGTGTGGAGTTGTCCCAAGGTATTTATTTATTATTTATATAAATATGTATGTACCACGCTTTCCAGTCGAATTTGCTTAGATTCGGAGAACTATGATATTTATCCTTGACGCTATGATTGAATATCTATTCAATACACCAATTTGTAACCGGAGTCAATAAAGTTAATGAGTAAAGATAAATATTTTTATTTTTATATTATTGCGCATATATTATTATTATATATTTCCCAAAAGAGGTTCTGTTTTCAGTGACACGGGGCGACTTGCCCTGTCTGTCTAGTAGTCTACCTTCATCAGTCTCTTCGTAATTGCTAGCTGGTTTTGGGCCGGTTTTACTTTTAGCCGGTTTTACTTTTAGCTCCTATCATTGAAATAATTTAAAAAAGGAAGGGTCACAAAAGATCTACATAAGACTTTCCGCTTCTCGTTAAAAGTGTGGAACTATGTTATACGGTTCCTAACGTTGCGCCAACCAAAGGCGATAGTTACAAGTACATTACTCTTGAAGTACCGCCAACTTATTCCCAGAAAGTTTCAGTCCGCCGTACCGCTTCGTCCGTCACGCATACGAACACGTTCCACTACGCCACATAAATCTTTACTTACGGGCTTTTAGAAATACAGTCCAATATATGATGGAAAATATATGTAATAGGTTCGATATTTTGGCGTTTTATATCTTATACATTGGACACATAGAAAGGATCGGAGGCAAAGGGTTGTCAATACAGATGCGAATTTTTCTGGAAGAGACAGACGAAGACTACGCTCCAGATATATATCTCGATTTGATCATAAGTCAAGAATTAACAAAGGATACTCGAATATACCCATAATTCTAGACTTGACCATAAGTCTAGACTGGACCATGTTGGCACCAAAATGTATGTCTGCCGAAAAAAGGGATGCTTATTGGAATGCGTGAAAATTTATCATAACTACGCATTAGTTTATTTGACTCCAGTTTTACTAAATGGCTTAATATGATAGATATTTTATCATAGTGTTGAGTGCCAATTCTACGTGAATGAACAGAAAGTGGTCTTTAAGTCTAGAGAGGACTTGCTCTCTACTCTTGGGTATACCTACTCTATTTGGCGTGATATTAGAATTGCTTATAGGGGTTCCGAAGTCGTAGGCAACTTTATTATTTATAGCCATCTCTGTCTCAATGTTGGGAAAAGATCTCCCTTCTTTGATAATGATCGTCCCTCCGAAAAATATAACGCTAAAGTTGCTTAAAAATATTTTGACTATGATTTAGAAAATTCATTAAAACGCCAAAAAAATTCCGATAGATGTCGCTTCCAGTCTACTTAGACAGTGCTGGGCCCAATAATGTTGGTGGAGATGAATAGTTTCAAAGATTCTATCCATCGATGAAAGCTGGAACACAATCCGTACAGAAGTTACCGAGTCTGCGCTAACAGACGGTCGACAGACATTGTTATAATACTTAATAGTTCCCTTATTATACATAGTTGGGTCGAGATTACATTTGAAAATAATTTCTCATAATATAATATAGCCTCACGCCTTCCCACAAGGTCCCCGAAGGGGTACGCAGAGGTGTACATGTAGTACCCACATACCCACTTTCCACTAGAGATATATTTTAGGTGGTAATGTGATAGATGACGAATCCATCATCGTAACTAAAGCTTGACTATTATATACGTCTTTTTAATTTCTAATTTCTTCTCAAATGTAGGTGGAAACCTCTTGAGGTTTTCCTTCATAGTAAAGCTCGTGGTGTGACTTATCACTCTATAATAATAATAATATTCTTTATTGTACACACACACATACAAACAAATAGGATGACAAAAAGACGGAGAATAACATGTAATAGGCACAATAGGCGGCCTTATCCTTATAGGTCTTATCGCAAAAGCGATCTCTTCCAGGCAACCAAGTGAAGAGAGAAAAGAAATAGAGAAAAAAAAAGAAAGATAATAATTTCAGCACTTTATTTATTCCATTATGTCCAAACTTTGGTGTTTTTTCGTTAACAATTATCTTTATGCCTTTCCACAAGGGGTAGGCTGAGATGTAATACTTTTCGTGTCACTTTCGTGCTCACTTTTCGTGAGATATATTCGGGCTCTAACGTGAGATAGATTGCAACTCGATGGACGTTTTTCAAGCACGACTGTACATTGGTCTTTGATTTTCTTCTGAATCGTTTACAAATTTCGCCTCGATTTTTTTCGTCACCGTAAAGCTCATGGTGTGATTAATCACTGTATTGAATGCAGAAATACTAATTGGTGCAGTCGGGATTCGAACTTGAAAACTTTGTGTTGCAGGCAACTTCTCGAACCACTCGGTGCTAAAACTATAGTTTAAATGTTTCCCATGGAATTGAACCTATGGTGGAACATTATTTCAGTTCAGCTGAACCTGGACGAAAGTTTAACACGAACTGTGGCCGAGAGACATATTGCGTGCAAACTTTTCCAGAAGGGTACACCGTGGAAAAATATGTTAACGATACTTGAAACTTTGAATTACTTTTGTTCCTCTGTAATACTTTGCTTGTATGCATTGTGTTCTGTTTAACGATTAATATTTACAGAATGTTTGATCGTTATAATATAGGATCCATTCTTTGCATAGATTCATCTATCCTTACTCCTATATAAAAGGAGTTTTCTTACGCTAACGCTCAGGCTGTGGAATGAGCTCCCCGTTGAGGTTTTCCCTGGAGAGTACAGCATGGAGTTCTTCAAGAAGGGTGTGAAAAGATTCCTGCAGGGTCGGCAACGCGCGAGTGATACCCCTGGTGTTGCAAGCGTCCATAAGCGGCGGTAACCGCTTACCATCAGGCGGACCGCATGCTTGTTTGCCACCCATGTGGTATAAAAAAAAAGGAAATATAAATTTGTTTGCTTTCACGTAAAACTGCTTAACCGATTATCATGAAACTTTGTACACATATTCTCTAAGGTATTGGAAATGATTTAAGATTTTTTTAATACAAAAAAAAACTAATGAAATCGACTTTCACGCAGGTGAAACCGTGGAGCGTAGCTTGTGTATTACAAAACATCAACCTTCCCGCAAGGTTTCTCGTAAACAGGTTAGGCATAGAGACTCCTGTTTTGCTGGACAGATTTACCTTTAGCATACCCTTTTTAGAGATCTATGAATCTCTAATTAATGCCATAGCATGTTACATTATAATGTAGTTCAGTGAAGTGCCCAGGGCCTTCTCTCTTCTCTCAAACTCTGTCTACACTATCGCAGTGGGTAATACTTTAATAACAGTTGTAAGAAAGAAGAATAAATAAATAAAAACAAAACCCCTACCAATTTGACGACGCCTATTCGCCTGCCTAAAAGGCTCCCCGAATTATTATTGCATATCTAGGCTATGCGATAATAAGACTGACTCAGTTAGATACATTTTGAAACATTGTTATTCTTTGTACATTGTTTTTCATATATAAATATATATAATATACATCCTCACGCCTTCTCACAAGGGTCCCCGAAGGGGTAGGCAGAGGTGTATAGGTAATACCCACACACCCACTTTCCGTCAGAGGTATATTAGGTGCCAACGTGACAGATGGCGAGTCCACCGCCGTTACTCCAGCACGACTATACATACGCCTTTGAATTTCTTCTCAGACGTATGCAGGTTTCCTCTCGATGTGTTTTTTCATTGTATGTTTATTTCTATTATAAAATACCCTACCTTACCATACCATACCATACCATACCATACGATACCCTTTCATTACAAGAACTCAGTAGCGCTATAAAAACTTCAAAAATGGAACAAAGCTATTTCCACAAAGATATCATACAAAACTGCTCGGTCTTAATGAAAGTGCACGAACGCAGATATTTAGGTACGTTCCGGGAGCAAAGGACAAGTCCGCAATATCCGGCACAGGCGGACTGATGCCTCGGCTTTTGTTGTAATGTAGAACTCAATATATGACACTCAGGATCAGTAATGTGCCAACGATGCAAACCTAAAGCTTAAGAAATTTGTTTCAACTTTAATTTATAAAGCTTTCATCTTTGTAAACTAAAGTTGAAACAATTTTCGTCATTATTATATTTTATTTTATTATTTCATATCTTATTTTATTATAGTTATAGTTATCCTCACGCCTTCCCATATAGGGTCCCCGAAGGGGTAGGCAGAGGTGAACATGTAGTACCGACACACCCAATTTCCGCCAGAGATATATTTTAGATGCCAACGTGACAGATGGCGAGTCCTCCGAAGTCCGAGAAATATGTCTCCGGCGAAAAATGAGTATGTAATACCTTTACATGCCCTTCGGTAATCGTTGAGGGATAACGAGAAAATATTAATATAGTTGCGTAGTTAAATGTTTGAGAAAGGCATGCTACGTTGCTTTGGACATGTTATGGAAAGGATGGAGAAAGATTGCCGAAACAGATATACAAAGCAAAAGTGTGTGCAAGAAGAGCCAGAGGAAGGCCACGTTCCAACTACTAGGTAGTTGGTAATCATATCGATCGGACGCTCAAAGACGGGAACGTCAAAAGTACTTAAACTGACGAGCATGTATGACGAGACTGATGAAAGTGGACAAAGCGAAAGGGGTATGTAAGTCTAGAGAGAACTGGCGCTCTGTACTCTGTGCCTACCCCGTTCGGGACTCGGCGAGTTGGTATGCATAGTTAAATAGTTTTAACTTGACTCAAAATTACGTTAATGCTTTCGTTTCGTTTATATTTCAAAGCACCGGTTATTCCGCTGTTCATAAAATGTAGTTACCGCGTTATTCAGTTTCTTCACAAACATTGGAGCAATAATGTCTCTTGAGAGTGGTCAATAAATATGTTCAAGAAAGTTCAAAAGAGTATATTCACCGTCTTTGAAATAATATTCTTAATTTAAAAGTTTTCACATTTAAACTCCTTGTATTAGATATGTTGTTGTTCAAAGTTTTAATACTCTATTGTTACGAGAAATGTGGGTCGTGCTGCACGAGCGAAATTCAGATCTGAATCCGGAAGTTTTGAACTCTCAAAAATATTGGAATCTTAATATTATATCTGTTCCATGCTTTGGGTTAATACAATTCAATGACAGCAATGAACAAATTATATTTTTATCTTTTCCTACCGAATTATATAGAACGTACCCTCATTTTGTGGCTTCGGCAGTTAGATAACATTAAATTTAAATAAAACTCTTAATATAAATTCATATAGCCGCGATGACCCAATGTTTCGAGTAGTCGACTGCAATATAAGTTTTGGAAGTTCGAATGCCGGCTGTACTAATGATTTTTTCTGAACGTAACAACAACAATATTTACTGTTTATACGAGTTATATAAGAGGAGATACTGTTTATATAAGAGAGGTAGGGCATAACGGGTTTCCCGTTCGAATTTTGCCATTCTGCCCGACTGGGACAGGACCTCCTTAGGACAGAACCTTATAGAAGTCCGTAGCCAAATAACACAATTTATTGTATTGTGTTCCTACGTGGTGAATAAGGTTTCCAGTAATGGGCTCCTTGGGGAGGGGGGAGGATTGTTACAATGTGTTAGAAGCAGAGGGATTAAGCCTTATGCTGCCAAGCCAACACACTATAACTCTCCGAACACAGAGTGGCAACACGCAAGTGATACTTCGGTATCGTGAGCGTAAATAGGCTACGGTAACCGTTTCCCATCAGGTGGGCCGTATGCTTGTTTGCCACTCTTGTTGTATAAAAAAAGAAAAAGAGGACAAATACGATTAAGGAAAATATCCAGAGGAAACCTGCACACAATTATAGTCGTACTTGAGAACGCTGGCACCTACACACCTCTGTCTACCCCTTCGGCGACCCTTGTAGGAAGGCGCGAGGTATAAGTAAGTATATCGTTGTTCAGCTCGCATACTATAAAATATGCATAGTTAGAGACTAGGTAGAAGTCTGTGGAATTGTCCCAAGGTATTATTATTATTCTCCTTTTCATTTATCAATGAAATAATGATGTTTTCAACACATACGAGATGAAATGCGGCAAATGCACTCGTGTTCACAAATACGAAGTTCATTTGCACTGCATTCACTCTGACCTCGTTTTGTTTGCTCCCTCTTTTTAACCGTTCGAGCTGAATACTTAATTTTGTCTGCGAACCGTTTGCCCTATCAAGATCTGTAATTGAAAATGTCATTGGTACGAGAACACGATGAATTTAAATAAAGAATGATTTTGTTCCATACTATTATAATAACTAGCTTATGCCCGCGGCTTCGCCCGCGTGGAAAGAGCAACATAAATATTTTTGCCTTTATCATATTAGAGCTTTGAATCTTTCGGGATTCAAAGGTATTCTATGTCTTAATCCTGGATATAAGCCATCACCATTTTAGTAAAACGGCATTTTTTTCTGTCGTAAAAATGATTTATTTTTTCAATAAAAAGTATCCTATGTTACAAGGGATGTACACTAATTTTTTTTTAATACTAAAAGAGTGGCATACAAGCATACGGCCCACCTGATGGGAAACGGTTACCGTAGCCTATTTACGCTCACGATACCGAAGTTTCACTTGCGCGTTGCCACTCTGTGTTCGGAGAGTTATAGTGTGTTGGCAGCATAAGGTTTAATCCCTCTGCATCCAACACAATGGAATAATCCTCCCCCCTCCCCAAGGAGCTCATTACTGGAAACCTACCACGTAGGAACACAACACAATAAATTGTGTTATTTGGCTACGGACTTCTATAAGGTGGAGGTCCTGCCCCAGTCGGGCGGCTCCAAATCGAACGGGCAACCCGTTATGCCCTACCTCTCTTAAGCTTAATTACCCTACCTGTCTCTCGGTCTACCTTGTGAAGGATTCGATGTAATGGTGTGTATGTAAGTATGAGTTGGTACTTTTATATTCTTGACACTTTTGTCTCTATTAGTACCCTATGAGTACTCTATGACCTACCTAGTACCTACCTAGTACCTAGTATCTCTATGAGTACCCTAAACCGAAGAGCATGTATGAAGAGAATAATGAAAGTGGACGAAGCGAAAGAAGTATGCAAGTGGAAAGAAGTGGTCTCTGCCTACCCCTACGGGAAAGAGGCGTGATTATATGTATGTATGTATGTATGTATTATTACCTAATTATCATTTTTTTATTTAAGCGACGCATTTTAGTTTTCGACGACCACGCGAACGAAGTCACGGGCACAGCTAGTTATTAATATGAACCTGGAAGTAGTGGAGGAAGACTACATTCCATTACTCTGATCATTCGGTCGAACACTCATAGATGGGAAAATTGTATTACTGTACTAATGTTAATGAATTTATACTCTAGATTATTGGAAGTAATACAGATTGAATAAATTATTATTTCAGCATTTTGTATTGTCTTCAAACTTGATATTGATATTGTGAAAAGATACTATAATATATAATTATTATTGAAGTTTCGTTTACAACAGAATATCAGAATCCACTTGAAAACTTAAATTAATAAATTTCTACTAAACGATATTTCCAAACACGACATAGTCCAAAAGCCAATAGCTTCAGAGCTTTACTGAATTCCGACTTGTGTAATTTTATTCTCAATCTAGCTGTGCCCGCGAATTAGTCCACATGGAATTAAAAAAAAACCGTTCAGTTTCTAAAATAAAAATAGCCTTAGTATCCTAAATTACTCCTTTTTACATCAGTTATCTGCCAGTGGAAGTCCAGTCAAAATCGATCCAGCCGTTTCAGAGATTAGCCGGAACAAACGGACAGACAGACAGACAAAAATTAAAAGAATGTTATTTTGGTGTATGTACCGTATATATATGCATATGCATGTAGTAAAAAGCGGTTATTTCAATATTACAAACATACACTCTAATTTTATTTACATGTATAGATAAATAACGAAATTAAATTTTGGCGAATGAAGTCGATAGCAACGAATCACTCAGCCATCACGGCTTATACAATTTTTATTAAGTAGAAGTTTTACAGCCTTAACAAAAACAATAGAATAACATGGCTGCTACTTAAGCTACCTACAAGCAATAAGCCTTTCCCATTAGTGATGTAATGAGATAGTGTTTTGCTTCGTTTTAAACTTAACTTGAGCGTTGCATGCGAAGTAAGAGGCTTAGTTCAAGAGCTTGAACGTAGACAAGACTATTATTCTATTTTTAGTTTGATGAAAGAAATTTATACGTATGCAAATGTTTATTTTTATTTGAAAGGCATGTATGATTATAAATAAACTCTTCACAGCTTCCCACACAGTAGCGTTTATAGCTTTAAAAGCAGCACCCACACTTTTTCTAGACAAAAGTAAAATTAGATACCTACGTGAAGGATAGCGAGTCCGTCTAATATTTTACTTTGAGAAGATGCGTTTATTCATTTTTCTAATTCATGAATAAAAATGAGATTGGAGTGGAACTGTTTGCCAAACGACCCTACAAAATGTAAGGCGGTGACATGAAACGCAAGGAAGACAACGCAGCTGAGCAATTGGTCGGTAGTGGCGCCCGATCGCGGGGCTAGAGGGAAGGATTGGGGGCGCTTTATGTAGAAATGAGACATATATCTACATACTTTATTTACAATAACAAAAATTAATAATATTTACAGAGAACAGTTGAAACTAACTACTTACAGATAAAATATTTGTCCCAAATCGGTATCCCGAGGCAATATTATATAGGCCTTAAATAAATAATGAATATTAAGAAAAAAATATGTCATATTTTACAATCACACCGTCGTTCACGCCAGTTGTTTAGGGAATCTCTTTTCTTTCTGCATATTTTTCGAAGGGAACGCATCTCGACTGCATTTATAGTCATTAAATGCCAGGTTTCCCTGCTGTACATTAAATTGGGAACCAATATCGCGCTGTTTACAGCTTTTTGCTGAGATTCTTTCTGCCCATCAAAATCGATATGGCTCCATTCACTTTATCATCGCACATAAATAGGAATGCTTTCAAGGCATACGACTAATTTAGATTGCTCAAGAATCGTATCTGGAAATTAAATATAAAATTGTATAAAATATTTTTTTACTTATCTTGCAAATGATTTGTACACCAGCTCTCAGTCTACCCATAATGACGTTCTACGTTGCATGTTTATTTCTCAGACTAACAGGTCTACTATACGTAACGAACACATAAGGCCACGTTATATACTATAGGTCATATTTATAACATAGGTTCTATGAATAGCGGGTTTTTTTATACCACACTGGTCAAACAAGCATGCAGTCCGCCTGATGGTAAGCGGTTACCGCCGCTATGAACGCTTGCAACATCAGGGGTATCGTTCGACCCTTCTTGAAGAACTCCATGCTGTACTCTCCAGGGAAAACCTCAACGGGGAGCTCATTCCACAGACTGAGCATTCGCGGAAGGAAACTCTTTTGGAACCGCGCAAAACGAGACCTTTATGGTTGGCCTGCCCTGACCCTATTCGAACAATTCTTTAGAACACTCTCCGTTATACAAGCGGTAGAACACACACAGGGAGGCAAAGTCCCTCCTCAGACTTCATTTCCCTTTATCTTTTTGTACCTACCTAGTATGTAGAGATTTTAATCTCTAAACTTCTTTCCAAACAGACGTAGATTTCCCCGTGATACTTTTCTTCATACAAGAGTCGGGGAACCACTCGGCCACCACATTTCATTCAAGTAAATTACTTTAGTAAAAATCATAAATGGAGTAGCCTAATTTAATATTTTATTAAACCAAGTAACATTTCACGCTCTGCTGGTGTGAGTGACGCCTTGCGAGTGAAAAAGGCGGATTAGTTATGATTTTCATTATGTCCTGTGCCGTATTGCACGGAAAGTGCATTTTGTCACACTCAAGCCTTTTGAAGGGATTTGTCGCCTCGCACCGCTTGGCGTGTGGTGCAAGGCATGAGCAAATAATACTTGCTAGTTTTACAAATCATAGTGATTTTAAACATTTGAAAAAACCGTTGTGGCCGAGATCGAGTAGAGATTGCAATTTCGAATCCAGTCGGGATTCGAAATTGCAATCTTTATTTGCAATTGTTTGTTTTGCAACCAATGAGTTTTTCTGAACATAAGTACAGTGAGAAGATTATACTATTATGTAAAGAGCCGTGTGGTTCGCGTATTACCCTGCAACACAATAATTGCAAGTTCGAATCCGGACTGTACCTATGACTTTTTCTGAACTTGTTCAGTGATTAGTCACACTACGAGTGTTACGGTGAAGGAATACATCGGGAAGAAACCTGCATACCTACGTCAGAGAATAAATAAAAAGTCGTACTTGAGTTATGGCGATGGATTCGGGTGGGTGGAGGGATGGATCCTCTATAAACCCTCCATATAAACATGTTCTTCAGTGGAGACCTCGACTAGGCAAACGTAGTGTAGGACGCCCTCCGACCAGGTGGGATGACGATTTGCGAAGGACTGCTGGCAGATGCTGGATGCGGCAAGCTGAAGACAGGGCGCTATGGCGCTCATTAGGGGAGGCCTATGCCCAGCAGTGGACAAGAGTGGGCTGATGATGATGATGATGATGATATAGGATGCCAGTGCCAGGTCTCTCCGAGTTACCAGTTTGTTGTATCCGACCATGCCTAGGACGAACAAAGTTGGATACATCAGCGGATAATTAGGATATGCTCCATATAAACGAAAATACAGATCACGGGCTAATTTGTTTTGTATGCGCTCAACCATTAGGCTATATTTTGCCTCGTGTGGAGCCCATATAGTCGCATTACACTCAAGCTGACTCCTTACCAAAGCATTATAAAGTACGGTTATGGTTTGCATACATTTGAAACCTCCCGCTCTGCGAAGTACAAATCCCAAGGTTCTGAAAGCTTTTTTACAAACCTTGACAGTATGATTACGGAACGTTAAGTCGGTGTTCGTCCAAACTCCCAGATCCCTTACACCGTCAGTCCTAACCATAGGCACATTGTCCATCATATAAGTGTAATGGAGTGGATTTTTTGCTCGACTGTATGTTATAACCGAGCATTTATCTATATTAAACTGTAGTTTAGTACTCCGACTCCAATCAATGATATTGTTCACATCCCTTTGGAGGATCACTGTCTTCTATATCTTTAACTGCTAACAACAGCTTGAGATCGTCAGCGAATAGCAAGCATCTGGAATGTTTGACAACTTCAGGGAGATCATTAATCATGATGATGAACTGCAAAGGTCCCAGGGTACTTCCTTGACGAACCCCTGTCCGCGTGAAAAGTTCAGAGGTGCAACCGGCATTCTCCACATATTGTTGCCGATCCCTCATGTAGCTGGCAAAGAATTTTATCAGTTTATTGTTGCAGCCAACTCGCGCCAATTTTGTCAGTAGAATAGGCACTTTTAAAACCCCCACTCGTCCCTTATACGTAAGTTTAGCAAAATATTATATATCAATGACAGTTCTCATCCTTCTATATTCTATCTGTCACGTCTTCAATTCACTATTCTGTCATAATTACTAACGATTCTGCCCCCTTCCTTGACCCCCTTGTGGTGAAGTGAATAATAAATTAAATCAAAATGGATGTGTGTGTGTGGGTACTACCTATATAACTCTGCCCACCACTGATATTTAATATGTAAAATAATATATTTTTAATATATATATATATATTAAAAAAATATATATATATATATATATATATATATATTTATGTATTATACCGTTACCATGTGATATCCTCACGCCTTCCCACAAGGGTCCCCGAAGGGGTAGGCAGAGGTGTATTGGGTGCCAACGTGACAGATGGCGAGTCCATCGCCGTTACTCCAGCACGACTATACATACGCCTTTGAATTTCTTCTCAGACGTATGCAGGTTTCCTCTCGATGTTTTCCTTCACCGTAAAGCTCGTGGTGTGACTAATCACTGTACTTAAGTTCAGAAAAACTCATTGGTACAGTCGGGATTCGAACTTGCGACCTTTGCGTCGCAGGCAACTGCTCAAACCACTCGGCCACCACGGCTTTTTTGTGATATATATGATTAATAAACATTATTATAAAAAAAAATATTCACATTTGACTATAAAACCTTGGACCTCGACATAAGCCGTCACGGGCAAGCGTCGACTTAAATAATAACTTATCTCAAGCTAACACTTAAAGGAAATAACTCCACACAACAGCGGGAGAACAATTGCCTCAATACGAAGGCTTATTCGTTTTTAACTAGGTAGATACCAAATAGACATAATCCTTATTTGACGGCCGTCTGGTCTAGTGGTTAGACTTCCGGACTGCGAAACTTGAGGTCGCGGTTTCGAATCCTTTTAAAACCCCCACTCGTCCTGTATACGTAAGTTTACCAAAATATTATATATCAATGACAGTTCTCATCCTTCTATATTCTATGTGTCACATCTTCAATTCACTATTCTGACATAATTACTAACGCTTCTGCCCCCTTCCTTGACCCTTGTGGTGAAGTGAATAATAAATCAAATTATAAATCCCGTCAATAATTTAATTTGACCTATTCTCATAATAGTAGGCTTCATAGAGAAACGTTGGTATTATTCATAGGAAGTCAATGCCCTTTGAAATTTCTCAAATCGATTGACACGCGGTCCGGTCGCCATACAGACATTTCGACGGGTGCAAAGTAAAAAGAGTCAACTGCAATTTAGAGATTTTTGTTTTATTGTAAAAACTAACTTAAAATATCATGTTCTACAACATAGCAAAAACAAAAATACAAATATCACCTTATTTTTGGTACTTTTCTCACGTAAAAGAAGACAACTACGCCTGTCTTGTGAATTTGCACGATGTAGATGCAGATACCTACCGCTGGCCGTTTATGCGCGGTACGCGCGGGTGGGCCGCGGTCACTCATATAACGTCATCAGTCAGCTGACATGTTCTTTGCCGGCCGGCGCGAATATTTGTTTGTTTTGGTTTGTTAAGTGATAAAGTGTGTGTAAAAGTGTTATCATATTAGTAAACAGTTTGAGTTCAACTCAATAGACATGGACAGACGTAAATTATTGGTTAATTTGGGCAAAACGAGACGACAATGCGCTATTATGAACCGAGAAGATCTATTACAACTTATCAATAACGACCGTGACACTAGTTCAGGTACGTATTTTTTATAATACAAGTTTAATGTTATTGTTATTTTGAACTTAAATCATATTTAGTTGTTGTAATTATGAAAATAGATTATCATTGATATTCTTAGTTATGAAACGACGCATAAACGACTATCTGCCATATAGCTTTTTATACGTTGCGATTGTGATGTAGATGTCTCAATTTACTTTTGTAAATTAGTATCGTTTGCTATGTTTATGAGTACCTAACTATGTTAATTCTTATTGTTAGCTATATTAATTATCTTATAATGAAATTATATTATCTTACTGTTATTTTTTACTATTGTTTCATGTTCAGAAAGTCCGAAAATACCTTTTAAAGAAGATGAAAGCTTACAGAACATAAGTGATGGATTTTTCGAAGAAAATGCTGTGTTGGCCGATGAAGTTATTGAAAATCTTATAGATGACCTTGATGTGTCAGCGATGAAGACAAATGAGTATCAGTTCTCAAGATTATCCCCCATGTTCAGTGTACTCTAGGTCGATCACACCAGTTCACTCTCAATTTGAAATACAAATTAATTCCGAAATTTAAAAAAAATGTTGATGTTGATAATAGAGAGTCTTCGAGCAAATTATCGGATACACCAACGCCCTCAGAATACAATTCATTTACTTCAAGTCCACCACGTCCATTATCAGAATCAGATCATTTTATTATAAGCGCAAACTTTCTATCTTCAATTTTACTGTTTTTGATATGGGACGTAAAAACGGAACATGTTATATGCGGCCTGAAACTATAGCTAAGCGGGGTTCAAATAAAGTGGCTAGTTGTCTTTATAATTTTATACAACAGTCAAATGATAGAGGTATCAAGGATATCCGCCTGTGGTCCAATAACTGTGGCGGTCAGGAACCGTATTGTATTTCTTATGTATGTATACTGCTCCCAAAAATATAGCATTGATATTCATCACAGATTTTTGGAGAAGGGTCACACCCAGCAGGAAGGCGATAGCGTCCACGCATTAATTGAGAAATCTTCGAAGAGAAAAATCATTTTTTTGTCCTGAAGAATGGTATACACTCGTTCGGTGGTGTAAAACGTCGGGCGATGCTAATGAGGTTATAGAAATAACACAAGACCAAATTTTGGATTTCAAAATGTGTATAAATGATTTTAAATTGACAAAAAATACGGACAATGAGAATATAAAGTGGAATCAAGTTCGAGAAATAGTCGTTAAAGCAGAGAATCCTTACACAATATTTTATAAATATGATCTAAATGATGAAAACCCCAAGCGAATTGACTTGGTGCGAAAAGTAACTACTCGTTCCCACCGTGGCTTTGATGATCCCAAAAAATGTTATAATGAACCCATTATGATTACAAGTGCCAAGTACAAAGACTTAATAAGCATCTGCCAGCAAAATTTGATACCTCCTAGATATAATAACTTTTATAAAAATTTTAAACATAGTTCCTGTGCTGATGGTAATGAGACTGAATAATTTTTGAATTGGTTTTAAATTAATTAAAAATAAGAAATTCTTCATAGGTTTTTAGTATTGATACAGAGTTTTATTATTGTTTAGAATTTAATTTTCTACTTACTTATATCATAAGTGATAGACCTACTCATAACGGTACGAACGAATAGAACGTACTTTATAGGATTGATTTTCATTTTTGTGTTAACTAAGTCATCGAAACGACTCTAAGGCCTCGTTTAATTTAAGTTTAATTAAAGGCCTAACTTGATTATTGTGACTGATATTTATTTTTTTAAGTATAAAAAGTTTAAGCTTTCTAGATTTTATTTTAATTTTTTTTTGTTTCAAACGAAGTTTATATAATTTTACTGTTGAACTCTCAACCAAAGATCCTGCAATTATCTACCTCATTAATTATGAGTAAGATTCTTATTGATTTTATTTTTCTTTCCAAAAATGTATAAGAAGTTACGTTTTTTACGATAATAAATTAATGATTCCTAAGTAAATATTTCATTTAACCTCCTTCTAAACCGTGTACCTTAGACAGAAACACCTTACACCTTACCGACGCAGAAAAAGACATCTGCGAAATTATGTTCAGAACTTGATGTATTTAAGATGTAAAACGCTCATTAGCTAATTTTAATAATAAGAACTGTTACACTTTTCGTATTTTCTGAAATATATCAATTAAACGTTACTAAATCCAAATTTTGGAATTCCCACGTAGTAACGACCAAGTGGTAGTTAACACAGTTGTCATATTTTTAAGCGCAGTGTAGATGCAGACAACTACAATATCTCATAAATTAAATATAATTAGAAGAAATGAAATATACATGTCGATATATTATTAAATAATGAAGCAATGATGAAAATTCCAATAAATTTGGTTTAAAATTGACAAAATGGGAGCATTTTTTCCTATTATTCGCTCTCCTGAAAAGTAGCTGTTTTGTAGATGACTCTTTTTACTTTGCACCCGTCGATTTTACATCAGAACTATTCTTTTGTGGCATACTACATGAAGTTGCTTAAAAAGAATCCCACCATTATTTACTGATGCAATCTTAATTTTGGAACATCGTCTGAACTTGACTTTTTGTGATTTCAAGAACAGTGATTAAACCACGTGATTTATGGCAAAAGGTCAAGGAGGAACCAGCGTACTTTATATTTGTGATTAAACAGTATTTTTACAACATCCCGAAGTGTGTGGATATCATGAGAAACAACTATCGAAACCACATCTTCCTACATAACACCCTTAACAAAAAAAACATCTTTCGATCCCAGAAGATGTCGCTACTAGTATTACTACTACAAAGTAATTGTGATAACTCAGCTCTGCTTGGTGTTTTTGACATGTTATGTAACAGATATTAATGGAATCTGAATCAAAAGACAGTTAAATATTATAGATTCTAGAATTTAAGTACTTATTCAAATATATAATGCACCCTCCCGCGGAAGTCGGGTAAACTAAGCAACTTTTTTCCAAATAGCACTGCTGTTTGAGTTTACGATTGTGTTAGTAAATTTCGCTGCACAGCGGCACATGTCAAAGGCTCAGAAAGATTGATGAAGACGACATGTCGGAAGTAAACATGTCCCGCGCGGCACAATTAACGTTTCCCGAGATTAGGGGAATCCGCTCCGGGAACAAATGAACGATGAAACTGTGATGTTGCAGAATTCTGATTTATGAATTACTAGATGCGCCACGCGGTGTGTGACGAGTCGGTACTGTCCAGGGTATCACCATATCCTCAATCATATCAGTCTATTAGACACTTAGTTTTGCGGCAGGTGTCAAACAACCATGCGGCATGGTGGGGGATTGCTGCAGTTATTGAGATTAACACCTTCCAACAAATTAACTTCTCTCTTAATACTACTGTATAGATTTATTGAGCCATTTTTATTTTCAAGTAGTCAACGTCCTTTATTTATAAGAGAGAGACTCTAACGACAAAATCATAGCCCGTTGGCGATATAAAACAAAGTTTCGAGTCCATTTATCATTCTTTATTACAGTTACAATTGTACGAGTATCTTGTATAGTAACTACAGGAGCAATGAACGGCCTCCAAAATAAATTATACACATCCGAACAATTTCCAACAATGTAATCCCATTTCATCAGAAATGTTATAAGTTCGTCAGCCGAGCAATATTGTGGGCTCCTCGGCTTTCAGTGTGATAAACTTTTGCACTACAAATACCCACGAAATTGTAATAAATAATACGCAAAAAAATACTTTTTTTATTTCATCGGAAGTAAAATACAATTGTGTTACGTCATAATGTATAAAACTGAGAACAGTTAGGCAGAATAATCTCTGTGCTAATTTTGATTCAATTCTGTTGAGTAGTTTTTGGGTGAAAGAGGAACAAATATCCATACGATTTTTTGTATTATAATATTATTCTCTCTCTCTCTCTCTTCTCTCAGAAAACAGAAGAGTTGTTTTCTCAAAGCCATAGGGTGTGAACATATATATCTTCATGACGATGCGATAAAACAAATAGCCGTCGCCGTTACTCGAGCCTGACTATACATACGCCTTATAATTTCTTCTCAGACGTATGCAGGTTACCTCTTGATGGTTTTCTTCACCGTAAAGCTCGTGGTGTGACTAATCACTGTACTCCAGCTTAGAAAAGCTCATTGGTACAGTCGGCATACGATGCAATATTAGTAATGCAAGCCACTCGGCCACCACGGCTTCAAGTTACATATTTGACTTCATATTATTACCGACGAGCATGTATGAAGAGATTGATGAATGTGGACGAAGTGAAAGAGGTATGTAAGTCTAGAGAGAACTGCCGCTTAATACTCTCTTCCTACCCCGTTAGGGACTTGGCGTGATGATACGTATGTGTGTATGTATTATTACGGTAATCAGTCGTTTATCATCCCAATGGAATGGGAACGCTCTCTTTAACAAACAAGCTAACTTTTCCAATTTGAAACTGAAAAACATTGATAGATCAAAGCACGCATTAGTAATGTTAGCGATATTTCATCCCGGACTCCAGGGAGCCTCCTCACAAATCGATGTGCTGCCCCGCTGTGATTTACGCTAAGTTTGCCGCGGTAGATGTCACAAAGGTTTCGGGTTCCTCGATACAGGCTTTGCCTAGTGAGGAAACCAAAAGAGATTGTGTTTTAAAATAAGTCAGGCTCTCTGCAAGATTGTGTACATATGTTATGATTAATGTGTTATGTTTTTGCAGTAATTAAATACTTTTTTTCTTTTAAAGTTCTGTGATTGCTACTAGCGGCCCGCCCCGGCTTCGCACGGATGGACATTTATTTTTAAAAAGTTTTTGCATAAAATTTTTTTTTTATTCTGCAATTTAAATAACCTATTCAAATTCATTCAAATGGTGAAAGAATTTTTAAATTCGGTCTAGTACTTTTTGAGCCAATTCGTTACAAACATACAAATATTCCCTCTTTATAATATTAGTATAGATTGGTACTCTAGAACGTCTAGAGTACTCGAAACCGGCGAGCATGGATGACTTCATGAGACTGATGAATGTAGACGATGCGAAAGAGGTATAAGTCTAGAGAGAACTGGCGGTCTACTCCCTCCGCGAGGGGTAGATATTATTTCTAAACTTTATTATATAAAATTTACATATACATACATATCATCACGCCGAGTCCCTAACGGGGTAGGCAGAGAGTATAGAGCGCCAGCTCTCTCTAGACTTACATACCTCTTTCGCTTCGTCCACATTTTATATGTGTATATAGATGTATGTATATATAGTGTGTTTATTTAACTGAACTCCTTAACGACTACAAAATACCTTTGTAACTAGTATCCGTTTAACTTCTTAGTAATAAATAATACAAGATATACTGCGACAAATAATACATTACTTACTCCCTTATAAACAATATGTGGGCGATTCGCATTTGTCCGTCAATAATTCAATTGCCAGTTCTTGATAAAAAGTTACAGGTTGACGGTTGAAATATTTGCATACTTTTGAGAATACATATTTTATTATTTCTACGAGAAAAAAGAACAGTCAAGTCCCGCATTTCATTAAAAGCCGTTATGATATGAATTCTCTTAAAAGAAAGATATGAAAATGATTCAAGACCAAGAAAATTACAAATGGAATAAGGAAAATTATACACGAATATTGTTATAAAACTTGCGTCCCGCCTCGACTTCGCTCGGGCGCATATAATGTTCAGTTGTTGACGGCCGACTGCTCTAGTGGTTTGGGCTCCTGACAGCGAAACTTGAGGTCGCGTGTTTGAATTCCGCTGAGGGCAGATGTTTGTGTGTTAAAACACATAGATACTCACACACACACACACACAGACACACACACTATTTTCAATAACTTGTTAATTATGTCAACTAGGAACTCTGTAACACCTCTTTCTCTCTTTCTGGAGATGAATGCTAATCTATGCAACCGAGTTTTATACTACTGCAGGCATTATCGCAAATTTATTTGTAACTATGTTTTCTATTCCTTAATCTATACATATACTAAAAATTTTACGGATCATTGTCTGTACATGGAAGATATATGAGAAAAAATGTGATAGGGACCTTTTTCAACGCAATTAGCATCCAAAACACTGATTGTTAGAATTTTTGCCTGTTTATTCTGTTTGTCTGTGCGTCTATGCACGCTTATCTCAGAAACGGCTTATCCGATTTAGATGTGGTTTTTCAATAATATAATGTGGTAAGCTTTTCGTAACATGTACAAAGTAAATCAAAATCAAAATGTACATCCAAAAAATGCTGCCCAAAGTCACTTTTCCACGCGGACGAACTCGCGGGCACAGCTTGTAAATAAATAAAATATGACCTTCAGGGTGGTGTGAAAAGGACAGATTTATTGATGTCATACATCTATCGTAGAAGCAGTCTTGAATAATGATTGCACGTAATGGTTCCTCGAGTGACGTTCCTCCTTGTCTATTATATTATTAGATCTCATTATTATTAAGGCAGATCCTACCCCATTAGGGACTCGGCGTGATGTATATGTATCGATCGGACTCTCAATGACGGGAACGTTAAGAGTACTCGAAACCGACGAGCATGTATGAAGAGACTGATGAATGTGGACGAAGCGAAAGAGGTATGTAGCTCTAGAGAGAACTGGCGCTCTATACTCTCTGCCTACCCCGTTAGGGACTTGGCGTGATGATATGTATTTATATGTTTGTATTATTATTAAGTAGGAACTAATTATTGATGAGTTATTCTAACACAGTTTGCATAAATTACCATATTTGTTCCACGCGTAGAGCGTGGAGCGCGGAGCGTTCATTCAAAACATGGAGATATAATTGGTACGAGCTTATATTCTGGAAAATAAAAATACCTAGCTCAGGACAAACCATGTTTTAAATTATATATTTTGAAGTTCAATCACACCTTCTCACAGGGGTCAAGGGGTAAGCAGAATTGTCCAGTATCCACATACAAATTTTTCGACGGATACCTATATATTTTAGGTGCCAACGTACGCATGCCGAGTCCATAGTCTTTTCTTTAAATTGAAATTCTTCACAAACGTATGCAGTTTTCCTCTCAATGTTTTCCTGCACAGTAAAGCTTGTGGTTTGACTAAACACACCGTACTTCAGTTCCGAAAAAGTCATTGGTACAGTCGGGATTTGAACTTGCTATCATTATGTTGCCGGTAACCACTTGGACCATTCGACCATATTCATCATCATCAATTTAAGAGTTGGGCTCTTGTCAGCGTCTCTGAAGCAGTCCCTTCCATTTGCTTCTGTCCAACGCTCTTTAACCTCCCTATACATCATAAGAGACACTTTTTCTTTGATCTGACCCATGTATGTTAATCTTGGTCTTCCTCTTCCGATCTTCCCCTCTACCTTTCCATATTAAAGGATGTAAATTAATTAGTCACACCACGAGCTTTACGGTGAAGGAAAACATCGAGAGGAAACCTGCATACGTCTGAGAAGAAATTCAAAGGCGTATGTATAGTCGTGCTTGGGTAACGGCGATGGACTCGCCATCTGTCACGTTGGCACCTAATATACCTCTGGCGGAAAGTGGGTGTGTGGGTATTACCTATACACATCTGCCTACCCCTTCGGGGCCCTTGTGGGAAGGCGTGAGGATATATTATTATAAATTAATTAACCAAAGCAATCTTACACTCGACATAAATAAAGCGACCTTTGTTTCGAAGAAATGTCGGGCACAAAGTGGTCTCTCGTTCAGTTTCCTTATTACGCAACTAAAATGTCAACATACTTATTGTTGATACAAATTTCAGTACGCAAATGGATGGAACATCAACATTGGTAAATGTCTGATTCACGGATATTGCGTAGAAAATGACAATGCTCTAGTGACATTTATGATTTGACGATGTTTTTATTAGAAATCTGAGTTAGAAATACTGTCTGTGGTGTGCTACAAAATTAAATAACATTATTATTTAATTTTGTAGCTGCACTCTTATATATCATCACGGTTGACTTATAAACAAGATGTTTCGCAGTACAGGCCGTAGTACAGTACATAGTACGACATAGTACAGGTCGACTAAGAAAATAAATTAAAGAAATTTGTATGCACACTGTAACTATATTATACTAACACGTCAGAAGATAAAATGTACGTTATATATAATAACATAATATATCCTCACGCCTTCCCAAAAGGGTCCCCGAAGGGGTAGGCAGAGGTGTATAGGTAATACCCACACACCCACTTTCCGCCAGAGGTATATTAGGTGCCATCGTGACAGATGGCGAGTCCATCGCCGTTACTCAAGCACGACTGTACATACGCCTTTGAATTTCTTCTCAGACGTATGCAGGTTTCCTCTCGATGTTTTCCTTCACCGTAAAGCTCGTGGTGTGACTAATCACTGTACTTAAGTTCAGAAAAAGTCATTGGTACAGTCGGGATTCGAACTTGCGACCTTTGCGTCGCAGGCAACTGCTCGAACCATTCGGCCACCACGGCTCTTTTTGTATTTATATCTCATTTTAAGTGAACTCATGAAATGTTCTTATGAGAAATAAATTCTTTGAACCCTAATGAAACAGTTGTCTTCTAGTAGTCATATAGTGTTGTGAATTACCTTATGACGATGCAAAAACAAATAGGTCCAAAGACAACATAATAGCTCACGGTATTTTTAAGAGAGTATTAATAACATTAAAATCGAATAAACACGTGATTAGAATCCATATGTAAACCTTTATCGTAACAGCCGATTTTCATGCGAAAAAAGTTTTAATAAAATATATTATTTTGCATACATCTATATGATCATGTGCTTCCTTTTCCTGTTACCCTGTCATATATTTGAGTAATTGTCCCATTTAATATGCCATCCTGTATACAATGCATATAAGTGTGGAGGCACGAACATAAGATGTACGTATTTGGAATGTAGCCGATGTTCTTACTACATAGACCAAATCGCTAGAACAATGAAGTATGGGAATCAAGCTCACTCGTAAACGTATGAAGAGAGAGAGAGAGAGAAGTTTCTATACCCAGGTCAGCCACACCTTGCCTCGCAATCAACGACCTAACTCGAGATCCAGTGTGCAGGGGCTGTCCTGCCTGTGTTTGCACAGCCCCAAATACGTGCCTGGTTTGAGTAGCTCGATTAAGTAGCAAGTTTGCGAAACTCTCGCTACGAGAGACATTAGAAGCAAAATAAATATCTTATGTAAATTGTATTAGCGCTAAAGCGCAATTAGATTATTTATACAAATAAATAAATTGGAGTGTCTGTTTGTAATAATAAACTAACCGCTTTTTAGTAAATGCATATGGTATATATACACGGTACACATACCAAAGTATCCTCACGCCTTCCCACAAGGGTCCCCGAAGGGGTAGGCAGAGGTGTATAGGTAATACCCACACACCCACTTTCCGCCAGAGGTATATTAGGTGCCAACGTGACAGATGGCGAGTCCATCGCCGTTACTCAAGCACAACTATACATACGCCTTTGAATTTCTTCTCAGACGTATGCAGGTTTCCTCTCGATGTTTTCCTTCACCGTAAAGCTCGTGGTGTGACTAATCACTGTACTTAAGTTCAGAAAAACTCATTGGTACAGTCGGGATTCGAACTTGCGACCTTTGCGTCGCAGGCAACTGCTCGAACCACTCGGCCACCACGGCTTTATACCAAAGTATTTATCTTAAATTTTTTTTGTGTTAGTCTTCCTGTCTGTTCTAGATAATCTCTGAAATGGCTGGACTAATTTTGACGGGACTTTCACTGGCAGCTGATGTAAAAAGGAATAAATTTAGGCTTCTTTTATTTTGGAAACTGAACAATATTTTCTTTTGTTAAATTCCACGAGGACGAATTAGCGGGCACTGCTATTCATAAAATAATTAAGATGTATAAGAAAAATAATTGTATATAAAAAAATATATAATTATGGTGTTTTTCTTTACCTTCCTGTAAGGAACTCGGCGTGATTATGTTTATATATTTTTTCTTGTTGAGTTTAACCATAGACCGACTTCAATATGAAGTAGTACGGTTACTTTAAAGGTATCAAAGCTACACACAATACCCAGAAAACATAGCCACAGCTGCATTCTGCAACGAGAACCGAAACAAAAATGCGCCAACTGAATATTTTATCAAATAAATTGCACTTTCTTCGTTTTTCTTTACAACCGCGCCGCCCGGCGTGCTCGGGCTTCGGAAAATACTGCGATATTATTCGATACCAATGATATTTTTCCAGCAAAAGGAATCTCGAAGCGAGATTTGTTAAAGTAAATAGCTTGTAGATTTACAAGCATGGAGTGCTTCCACTTAAGAATATTGTTGGCTAACGGTAACTTTTTAAAATTATCTTCAGTAGATTTCTGTTGACAAATATACCTACTTAAATATCTTCTTCTTCACGCCACTTCACGCCTTCCCACAAGGATCTTCGAATGGCTAGGGTAGATAGGTAATATCTTCTCAAACGTATGCAGGTTTGCTCTCGATGTTTTCCTTTACTGTAAAGTTCGTGATGTGACTAATCACTGTAGTTAAGTTCAGAAAACTCATAGGAACAGTCAAGATTTGAACTTGGAATTGCTCGAATCGAACAGGCAACTGCTGTAAGTAAAATTACATCCCACCCTGCGACCCCGCGACCATTTCGACTAGAAACGGGGCGCGACTTCGTGGATGGCATTATTAAGCTATTGCATAGCTTCTATCGCGGGCCTTGAGCGTGGAGGCCGAATCCAGGAATTCCGTAACGAAAATAACCTAACACCTTCAAAATTTAAACACATTCGAATATAGAACAGTTCCAAATTCAAAATTGCCAAAACGACAGAACTTAAAAGGCATGTCTAGTACGTAAGCAGCTGTTTGTGAGAAAGTATATAGGTGTATTGCATAAGTTGATAAAAAGTCCCCATCCCCGTCCCCGAGTCCCCGAGTCGTGTGGCACTCGGGGACTCGGGGACGGGGATGGATATATTTTTTTATATAAAACACGGGTGACACTGCGGGTCAAGGTGTAATTTCACTCTGAAATCAATCGTTCTATTCTATCTTGCTTCCTTTCTACAATATCATCTCCAGAGGCGCATAGTCACTCGCTTCCTTTATAATGTGGTAACGTTTGTGAATAATACAGCATTAGAATATTTTGTACTAAAATATAAGTTTCCTTGTCTCGCCACGGATACTTTTCATTTTAATGGCGTCGCGTCGCCGTCGTTTTGTACGACACCGCCTTTAAAATAGATCCTTGGCACAAGCTTCATGTACTGTTACGGAGGTGACTTGTGAAGTTAGAAAGAGATAGCGCGCTATCTACAAGACTCATTTTCTCTTTCATTCCCTAGCTGTCTAGAGTGTGAATCTAATACATACATACATATCATTACGCCAAGTCTCTAACGGGGTAGACAGGGAGTATAGAGCACCAGTTCTCTCTAGACTTACATACCTCTTTCGCTTCGTCCACATTCATCAGTCTCTTCATACACGTTTTGAATAATTTACCTTTTCCCATAAAGTTGAAAATTAAACTGTTTAAAAATTGGTTCGAGTAAGCTCGAATCCTGACCGTACCCATCAGTTTTTCTCAACTTAAGCACAGTGATGATGCCACGAGATTAACGGTGAAGGAAAAAATCGAGAGGAAACCTACATACTTTTGAGAAGTAATTCAAATGCGTACTTATAGTCGTGCTTGAGTAACGTCAATGGAATCGTCATCTATCACGTTGGCATGTAAAATATATCTCTGGCAGTGGGTGAGTAATACCTACAGACATCTGCCTAACCTTTCGGGGACTTTTGTGGGAAGGCGTGAAGATAGATAAAGTAAGGGCTTGAAAGAAAAAGATCGTTCTACATTATTATCTTTTCATTTTATTTCTTGTAAACAGTCTTATTAGTCGAGCGTCAGTTTACAGTTAACAAAATGTAAACAGTATCGTTCTATACAATTTGGCTGAGTTCTAAGCAAGTTGATTACACGAGCTAATCTCACAATAGATTCCTTATCGTTGCTTCGTATGTTTACACATTAAACATTCTTATTTTAATAATTATTTACAACAAATTAAACACGGTAATTGAATTACTTTCTCGTTTAAAGCATTAATACGTTTGAGTTTTATGTAAGTCATTTCAAAATTTTATCTCGATAAAAACGCGTAATACGCTAAGCAATTTCTCAAGATTTTCTTCACACCATTTAAATGCCAACCATTGCTCCAACATCCTCACAATAACGTCTGATAATTTGGTGAGTGATCTGCCTTGCTTTCTGCTGCATACTTATTCTTTAGACATATTGCTGAATTCACTCATTTTCAATTGATATCTATAATTGTATAAGAATCATCAATATTATGTAAATTCAACATGCTTTAGTCAGTCTGGAAACCTCTGCTATGAAACCTGATCTCGTCTTTTTTATACCACACGGATGGCATACAAGCACTCAGTATGTCTGATGGGACGCGGTTAGTGCTGCCTATGGACGCTTGCAGCACTCACAGGGGCGTCACTCGCGCGCTGGCGACCAGGGTGGCTACCCAAGAAGCCCCCATATATAGCCAGGTTTGCTCTAAATTCCTTGTGAAGTCCCGCGGTCTGTAACATGACATGAAACCTGCCTCGTTTCATATCGATCATCCCGCCAGTGTCCTGCCCATGGCCACTTTGATCTCTTGATTCTATCATATGTTCTAACCACCTTTCATCTTCGCTGTTCGAAACACTAGGGAAATACTAATTGTAAGGTAGTTTGATTTCACATATCGATCGGTGTATACAGAACCGGCTTAGTCACGAATAATCTACCAAGTCTTCTGCGTCGTTACACTCTTGACAGAGTGGTCGTGGCTGTCATTTCTTGTGTGGCGGCCCTAAGTCTAAGTGCTTATTAACAAGAGTAAGTAAAAATGACTTACATAAACCTCAAATCCAACAACCTTTACTTAAAGTAACTATGTTAACATGTATAAATATGCTACATAACATAATAGGGTGGTTAACAATTTCCTCTCCATTTGATGGACGTGCGCAGACCTTCCCTTCGCAGCTTCAGTGAGACCTGCGTAACAGTAATGAGATCATCAATATATGCTGCTCGCGTAGGCTTCGACCCTCGATACCCGAGTAATTCCCGAAGCTAGCTAAACGAGCACCCACTTCAAGGTTCAAAATTGGGGAAGAAAGGTAGTAGGTTAATTATTGATCATTAGCTCTTGGTCGCTTCTTCACTTTGTCTATACAAAAAAAAATTATTTATTGGATTCTCATAGAGTAGACATAATAATAAAGATTTTCAGTCTCTTGAAAATTTTAAATAAGTAAGGAAAAATATACCTAGTTGAAAGCTTCAAGTAAAATTACTTTAGAATTCAATTTTTATGCATCGACTTTTGTCAAATTAATTCTACAAGAATATGATAAAAAATTAAAACGTATTGAACATTTTAAAGTGGTTTTAGTATGCGAGCACAATAATGTTATCGTATTTGGAAGAACCTTAAATAAATATGCCGCAAAAGTTGAAGCAGCTAGGATAGTTTTTGTTTTGTAAATACCACAATTTTACTGAACTTCGGAAAAAATTCTGTCTTACCTCCAGCGACGCTGATTTGATTGCTGAATTCCTCGTTGTAGGAGTTGAGTTTTATTTCTATAAAAAAATAATTACTTTGAGTATACATCAAGTAAAACCTTTTCTTCAATTCATGAACTTATTTGATTTATTATTAAATAATAAAACAAGAACAAAATCCCTGTATTAATAATAAATAATAGCCGTGGTGGCCGTGTGGTTCGAGTAGTTGCCTGCGACACAAAGAACGCAAGTTCAAACTCGACTGTACCAATGAGTTTTACTGAACTTTTAAGTTTTCACCACGAGCTTTACGATGAAGGAAAACATCGAGAGGAAGACTGCAATAAGTATAGTAAGAAACTCGTCTCTGAGTAGTTTAGGTACTCACATATAAAGTTGAGAATATTGATTATTCAAATCCGGTATGTTGTGGAGAAAAAATTAACTCACCATAAAGCCTTAGAGTGCCTTCGCTTTTGCCCAACGAGTTGGTACTGACGCAGTTATAAGTACCGATGTCACTCTTAGAGAACTGTCGGATCGTCAGCCACATGGACACTTTGTACGAAGCCTTTTCTTCTCTTATTGTATACTTCGGACTGGTAGAGAAGGAAATGAAATTTATTTCAATCAAAGCGATCAAATCAATCGGACGCTCAAGGACGGGGACGTCAAGAGAACTCGAAACCGACGAGCATGTATGAAGAGACTGATGAATGTAGACGAAGCGAAAGAGGTATGTAAGTTTCGAGAAGACTGGCGCTCTATACTCTCTGCCTAACCCGTTAGGGACTCGGTGTGATGATATACGAAAAAATTTGAGTATTTTGACACAGGGGCAGGGGGAGGGTCACAATTCCATCAATTTGTTTATGAGAATTTGTTTATGAGAAAGAGCGTAGACATTTTGGATGTCGCCAAGTGAAAGTTTGATACCATTTTTCCTCGTTAATGTGGCAAACAAGCATGTGGCCTTTCTGATGGTAAGTGCTCACCACCGTATAAATATACTATGTGTGTGTGAATGTAGACTTGAAAGAGATCTTTAAGCCTATAGAGAAATGGCGCTCTACTCTCTCAGCTGAACCGGTGAGGTTATGATATTATGTAAGAATTAACAATTAGAATCATTGTAATTCTGTTAAACTTACCCGTCCAACAACATCTCCCCTCTATTCTTGATCCAATAGTTGATCGTGTTCGGATAGGCTTCTACATAGCACTTCAATTTGACATCTGTGCCGAGAGGCGCGCCGAGTAGTTGGTTTGGCACTTTGACGGTTGGTGCGACTGTTGAAAACAAAAGAGGAACGTATATTTATCAAGTTTATCAACAGCCTGAGAATGTAGTTTCACTCTTTGACACAAGATGTCGCTTTTCAAAATTATCACGCGCTATGGAGCATGCTAACCGCATGATGTTAAGCTATCACCGCCGCCTATGACGGGCACCAGAGGTATCGCTCGCGCGTTCGGACCTCCTTTGAACCAGCTCAGTACGAGACCTCTTCAGTTCCAAAATATGGGGATGTATTTCTCGTCCATGGAGAAAGGTGTGGTGATAGAGTAGGAGTTGGTATCCTCGGCTCCTATTGATCGTAGCTTGATGTTATATAGCATTTTTTTATACTACAAAAAACAGGAACGTTACCGGGAAACGGTTACTACGGTAACCGTTTCCTATTTACGCTAACGATACCGAAGTATCACTTGCGCGCTGCCACTCTGTGTTCGGAGAGTTAAGCTGTATTGACAGCATCATAAGACTAATTCCTCTGCTGCCAGCACAATATAACAATCCTCCCCCCTCCCGAAAGAGCTCATTACTGGAAACCTTATTCACCGCGTAGGAACACAACACAATAAATTGTGTTATTTGGCTACGGACTTCTATAAGGTGGAGGTCCTGCCCCAGTCGGGCAGCTCCGAATTCGAACGGGAAACTCCGTTATGCCCTAGCTCTCTTAAGCTTATTATTTTTTTAGATTTGTTTAATATAAAAATATTTCGATAAACCACCGTCTGGTGGATTACCACTGTTTTTAAAGAATATCGTTTAGACTCAATAAGATTTTGCTTCTCCTGCGAAAACAGAACCACCAGTACGTAAACATTGAAGAAATATCCATTCGTTTGTTGGCAACGGTAACCAATATCGTTTATTTTGAATAATATGATCCCCGGGTCTGGCCGGCTGACACGATCTGGAAACAGTCCAGGGTAATTCATCCTTATGGAGATACCTACTCCCCTTGTGTGGCAACATGAATCTGTTTTAGTGGGAAACAAATCTGTTCTACTAGATTTATTGTCATTACAAACTATTATTTTGTTATCGAATAAAAGTAGTTCAGAATAATATTCCCACGCCTTCCCACAACCCCCAAGGAGTAAGCAGAGGTGTATAGGTAGTACCCATCCACTTTCCACCAAATATATATACGAAATCGGTGAGCATGTATAGAGACTGATAAATGTGGACGAAGCGAAAGAGGTATGCAAGTCTAGAGAGAACTGGCGCTCTATTATCTCTGCGTACCCCGTTAGGCACTCGGCGTGATGATGTGTATGCGTGTGTATATATATTGTTTCTTTGTTTGAAGTCAGTACTCAGAAATATTTTATTCTATTCAAAATATATTTTTGCTTTAGATAGACCATCTATTGAGAAATGTGTTGGATGGATGAAGCCTGTGATGTGGCTAATGACAGGTTATTAGATCCAGTTTTATTATTTGACTGCATAAGTCTGCTCTTTCACTTTGTATTACAATAAAGAAAAGTTGCCAGTCGACTTTGAGCTTAAAGTGACTTACAGTTGACGAGCAGTATGATCCTCTTGCTGACGGCGGGCGGCACGTCGTTAGAGGCGATGCACAGGAACGCGCCCATCTGCCGCCGATCCACGCGCCACAGCGTCAGGGAACTGCCCACGTAGCTCTCCACTGGATAATATATAACATACATATCGTTTTTTTATACCTCTGGGGTGGTAACCAAGCATGCGGCCCTCCTGATGGAAAGCGGATACCGCAGCCTGTGGTAGTTTCCAATACTAGGGGCATCACTCGTTTGTTGCCGACCGTTCAGGAATCTTTTCACAACCTTCTTGACCGTCTGAGCGTTCGCGGAAAGAAACTCCTTTGAAACCGCGTGTGAGTGTGACCTAGTGAGAGACCTTTGTGGTTCCAAGGTATGGGGATGAATTCCCCGTTGATGGCAACAGGTTTATATTTATACAATATTTATTTTCAAGAATTTTACAGGATGAAATTTGGCGGAGAGATATATTGATTAACACATATTATGAAACGGCAAGACTTGTATTAAATTATAGTATTGTTAGAAAAAAAATACGAAGATTCTTTTAAATTCAAGTACTTGAAAGAAATAAATAAAAAAACAATATAAAATGTCGATCAGCGCGTAGCTAAGTGATTCTGCAGAATGGCAAGAGGGTATGATTGATGAGCTGAATAAGCT